>PVJX010018629.1:0-36288 GCA_004027295.1 Dolichotis patagonum
GCATTTTTGCTGCCCTCAGTCTCTTTTGTATTTAACTCTCCTGGATCAATGTTCTCAGGGTTGGGGGCTGGGAGTTGTTTCTTATTTCTCCCTTTCATCATGTTTTTGATTCCTTCCATACAAGTGTACAGTGTAATTCCCAGACCCTTTTCTTGTTGGTTAAGGCTCCTCTAGAGGGCGCAGGCTCGGAACTTTAGCCCTCTTCAATAGGTTATCAGAGATTAGAGTTCACCCATGGGCAGTGTGCACTAGCTCCTCCCCTCTGGGCCAGTCAACCTTTGCAGCCCTTCACTGCGTCAGTGTGCACTGATCTCAGGGAAGTAACTGGGTCCCCACCAGGGGCGTGGCCTAGTCCAAGCAGATTCCACCAATCCGCTTGGCGAGGGGAGTAACCAGCTGAAGCCACTTCCTTATGGAGTTAGGCTGTCCTGCCCAAATCCATCATGTCGTCCAGTCGGTTTCCCCTTTCCCGTGGGAGTGTCTTATTCCCATCACTCACCGTGTCCCCGAGACCTGCTGGACTGTCCGATCTCCAACTTCAGCGCAGCTGCGGTGGGAATTCAAGGTGCCTCTGGGTGGGTCATGTGCAGAGCTGGTCACGGGGAGCTGCATGCAGGGCTGTTCAGCTCCACGCTCTGGCGGCTCAAGCCAGTCATTTCGGCGCGGATCGCTTGTTCAGGTCGGGCGGAATTGAGGCGTCTCGAGGAGGGTGCCGTGCTCGCTGATCTTATCTTCACTAATAGTAGCCCCAGGACCTCATATTCGAGTGGGTTTTTGCAGTTTAGTTCCTTTCTGGGTTGTGAGAGTCTATCTCTCTCTGTTTGGGTCTCTCCAGGGTGTTTTATTCTGGCATTTGAGCTGTCTCTTTCAGAGAGGGTCTCTCTCCTGCTACCTACCAGTCCGCCATCTTGTCTCCTCTCCGCAGATTTTGTTTTTAAAGAATGGTAAAAGCTGCAGAGAATTAAAAATGGGCAATAGAGACTGGCAGCGAAATACAGCCTCTGCAAGACCTCAAATTGAGACACCTGGAAAACTGCAGTAGACCTCTGAGACTCGAGAGGGAGTTGTTAGGGAAACTAGAGAAGTTGTAGAAACACAACACAACATAAAGAAAAGAACAAAGCAATCTGGAAAGCGGACCCGGGCTGACTCGGAGGAGGACCTGTTTCTGTGGACACATGAGTACAAAAACAAAATAGAATTCAACAAAATAAGACTGTCTGTCCCCCATAGCTGCTGGATTCCCATATTGCAAACCCAGGAAAGAAATCATTCTTTCACAAACACAGAGGAATTTTTTGAGACTCATTCCTTTTTACATTTTTAATCACATTCAGTAGGAGGAGGTTGGGTATTTTTCTGTTTTGTTCTTTTCTGCTTTTATCTAGTTATATTAATTTTTTAAACTCCTTCATAGAATCCTTTACCTTACTTTTCTCTCCCCTTCTCATCTTTTTTTATTTTTCAAACTTTGCTTCTTTCATTCTCCCATTCCATGCTAACTCCATCTTTACTAATATTACTATTAAGCTTTATTAAACTTTAGATAGATAATTCTACGCTATTATTGTTGAATTTTTTTACTACGTTTTACTATTTATTATTTACTATTGAATTTTTACTGTTTATTATTTTTATTATTTATTATTTACTGTTGAATTTTTTACTATTTACTATTGAATTTTTAGTTTATTATTTTTATTATTTATTATTTACTGTTGAATTTTTTACTATTTATTTATTATTTACTATAGAATTTGTTACTATTTTTAACTATTTACTATTTATTATTTACTAATTTTACTATTGAAATTTTTACTATTAATTATGGTATAGTTGCTACATTTAGTAAACATTTACTGTACAACAATATTTGGTTTGTTTTTGTATCTAGAATAATTCTAGATCTTTTCTATGTTTAAGGCTGGTGCAGTGGTAGCTTTCATTGGTTCTTATAGTATGTCAATATACAGAGTGTTTCTGACTTTATTATTGTTGCTAATTTTGTTGCTATTGCCAAGGTGACTATTATCTAATTTTGACTTAATCCTAATACCAGTTTGTGTTTATGCCATCAATAATACTGCAGGTCATTTCTAGAAAACTGGGCACTGGGACAATTACACTGCACCTCCTAAATTAATGGAGCTAGTAGGATCATAGAACAAAGGCAAAGGCCTACTGTTAGCCACACGCAAAGCACATCACTGAAAAGCAGACACTAATTAAAGATATCTACTTATCAGCAACAAAGTCTTTCCACTATAATTAACCCACAAATCTCACCACAAAAAGCAAACAATCAATACAAACATGAGAAGATAAGGTAATAAAATGGCTCCAAAAATTCTCAACTCCCCCAAAACTGATTCATGAGCATAAATGGAGAGAACAATCAAACACTTGACCAAGATTTGATGAGTGTCCAAAACATACTGGACACTCTCCAAAATCATATTAACTCCCTCATTCCCTCGTCAGAGTACTGTTACAGAACAGACAGGCCTAAATTATGTCTCTTCCTAAAAACAATTCAGGGAAAAACTGTAATAAGACAATCTTAGGGCGCTTGGTTAGTGTCTTCCTAGGTTACTGACAATCCTAATGTTACTGCTTCTAGTTGGGCCTTGCTTCAGAAGATCACATGTAATATGCCCAGCAAAGATTTGCCAGGAAAACTAAAAATGGGAGAAAATGTAACAGAAAATAGCTCCCCTAATCAGCATATTCAGGTTCTTAGTTATCCAGGCAATAGTGCCTCTTCCAGGTCTGGTTGCTTCTATCTCTTAGAAATGGCTGGTCACTATGACACATAGCTGGTCCCTATGTTGCATAAACCAATCCCCAATTGACAAGCCATTCTGTATAAGCCAATTTGCAATTGACAAGCCATTCTGCCTCTGTACTTTGTACTTGCCTATCACATATAAGCCAAGACCACCAGAGATCAGGGCCTGATATTTTGGGAATGATATTGATCAGTGTCTGTAGACAGAAATAAATTGGCCTCCAAATCCTGGGTGTTGTTTTGATGTTTCTACTTGCCATTACAAAAGGAGAAAATATTAGACTAATCCCATATGCATAAATTTGATCAAATAAAAATTTAACAACTAGGGAAACAAAAGAAAATTTCATACAAGGCCAAAAGAGAAAAGTAGACCCATTTTTTTTTTTTTTACAAAATTAATCAAAATTGATCAAGTCTTTGTGGTGGCTGGGGTACTGTGCTTAGGATCACCTCGAAGATTGGTGGAACACATTTATGCCTATATTCAGATGGGACTGTGGCCTCATTCCTTTGTTTCTGACATTGTCCTCTGCTCTCTGGTCATCCTCAGCCAAGCAGCACTGCTCCACCATGCTCTTATGCCTTAATCTTTCTGTCCTGGAGCTAGCTGATCATGGACTGAATTCCCTTAAACCATGAATGAAATTAAATCATTTCTCCTTTAAATTGAAAGTGTCAGGTATTTTGCTCCAGTGACTAGAAAGTGATTGTCTTAGTTACTTTTTACTTGTTGCTGAGACAAAATACCTGATGCCCAAAATGAAGGAAGGAAAGGTTTGTTTCTTACAATTTTGGAGGTATCAGTTGGCTCTGAGTGGCAGGGTGGCATGGTGGACCACCATTCATGGCTGCTGCAAACAGCAAGGCGCGAACTGGCTAGAGAGAGACACACACACACCTTCTTACCGCTGTTACACTGTATGCTGGTTATACCCCTAGGTGGGTGTAGCACTCACACTACCAATCCCAGTGCTAGAGCCAATCACAAATTCTAGATTTGGTCAAGTCCATAATTCATGAGGCTTGGGGGCCACTGACATAAACCATGACAATGACTAATGCAAAAATTTAGTATCAGAGAAGTGGGTCATTGCTGTAAGTGTATCTAACCATATGATTCAGAAACTCTTGATCTGGTTTGTAGGAGTTTGGAAAGGTTTGGAAATGCAGTCTAGAGAAGCCATAGAACACTGTAAGCAGAGCTTGATGGGTAATTCTCATCTCAGTTTAGAAGATTAGAATGCTGACAGGAATGTAGACAATAAAAGCCAGCTTTAGAAGGCTTTAATTGGAAATGAGGACTCCATTGGCAAAGTGTATTAAAGGCAATGGGTGTTGTATTCTGGTATAAATTGTGTTGATGTTTTACACACATCTTCAGAATTTCTGGGGAATTTGAGACTGAGAGCAGCGGACTAATAAATTTGTAGATGAAATTTCAAGATTTCATTTAGGCTGACAAGTCATAGACAAGGCATCCTACTTTCAGCTAGATTTATAGAGACAATTGGGGACAAAAGGCAGAGAAGAAAATTTTTAAAAACTAAAATTACGACCCAGAAGAAACCATCTGAAAAGCTGAGGCCCAAACAGGTGTGTTTGCTGAAGAGATGAAGGCCATTAAAAAGGAGCCAAGTGCTCCTTTAGGGATAAGAAGATGCCTTGTGGGCATCTCAGAATTCAGGAAGATCCTACCCATCACAAGATCAAGGGCACACAAATACAGGAGCACCCAACTATATAAGATAAATACTAACAGACATAAAAAACCAAATACACAAGAACACAATTGTAATAGGAGACCTTAACACCCCACTGTCACAAAGAGATAGATCAACTAGACAAAAACTCAGCAAAGAAATAACAGAACTGAATCATTATCTGTGAGCGAATGGACTTACTGGATGTTTACAGAGTGTTCCACCAACCACATCAGAATATACATTCTTCTCAGCTGCACATGGGACATTCTTCAAAATAGACCATATATTATCCCATAAGACATTCTTAACTAAATGCAAAGGGAGCAAAATTATCCCATGCATAACACCTGACCATAGCACACTAAAATTTGAAATCAATGGCAAAAAAATCCTGCAAACCTGCATAAATACATGGAAAATAAGTAACAACCTTCTGAATAACCAGTGGGTTACAGATGAAATTAAAGAAGGAATAAAACAATACCTAGAATACAATGAAAATGCAGATACAACATACTGTAACCTATGGGACACAATGAAAGCAGTCCTAAGAGGGAAATATACAGCAATAAATAGTCACATCAAGAAAATGGAATGAACACAAATAAATAACCTAATGCTACATCTCAAGCTTCTAGAAAAGGAAGAGCAAGTCAAACCCAAAGCTCATAGAAGACAGGAAATTGTAAAAATTAGAGCAGAAATTAATGCAATTGAAACTAAAAAAAAAAAAAATACAAAGAATTAGCAAATCAAAGAGCTGGTTTTTTTGAGAGAATAAACAACATTGATAAACCTCTGGCCAACTTTATCAAGAAAAAGAAAGAAAAAACTCAAATTCACGCAATAAGGACTGAAAAGAAGGAAATTACTACAGATCCCATGGAAATTCAAAAAATCATGAATACCTACTTTGAAAATCTCTACTCACATAGGGTGGAAAACACAGAGGAAATGGACAGATTTCTAGAAACAAATGAACTGCCAAAGCTCGATCAAGAAGATATTACAATTTTGATAAACCAATATCAGCTACTGAAATAAAAAAATGTGATTAAAAACTTACCAGCAAAGAAAAGCCCAGGTCCTGATGGATTCACAGCTGAATTCTATAAGAAATTTAGAAAAGATTTAACGCCAATACTCCATAAACTCTTCAATGAAATTGAAAGAGAAGCAGTCCTCCCTAACTCATTGTTGGAGGCAAGTATCACCTTGATACCAAAACCAGAGAAAGACCCAACCAAAAAGGAGAACTGTAGATCAATCTCACTAATCAATATTGATGCAAAGATTCTCAATAAAATATTGGCAAATAGAATGCAGCAAATCATCAAGAAGGTTTACACCATGACCAAGTGAGATTTATTCCAGGAATGCAGGGATGGTTCAACATACACAAATCAATAAATATAATATACCACATCAACAGAGCCAAAAATAAAAATCACATGATCATCTCAATAGACACAGAAAAAGCTTTCAATAAAGTCCAACACCTGTTCTTGATAAAAAACCTACAGAAACTCGGAATAGACAGTATGTACGTCAATCTCATAAAGGCCATTTATGACAATCTGACAGCCAACATTATACTAAATGGACAAAAACTAAAAGCCTTCACTCTAAAATCAGGAACAAGACAAGGATGTCCACTATCACCATTTCTATTCAATATAGTTCTGGAAATATTAGCCAGAGCAATCAGACAGGAGGGAGAAATAAAAGGCATAAAAAAAGGAAAAGAAGGAGTTAAATTATCATTATTTGCAGACGACATGATACTCTATATAGAAGACCCCAAAACTCCATTAAAAGACTATTAGAGGTAATAAACAAATTCAGCAGCGTAGATGGATACAAAATCAACAATCAAAAATCAATAGCATTCCTGTACACAAACAAAAAACTCCATGAGAGATAAATTATGGAAATATTGCCTTTCACAGTAGCATCTAAAAAAAATGAAATACTTAGGAATCAACCTAACTAAAAATGTAAAAGACCTATATGCTGAAAATTATACTACGCTAAAAAAGGAGATTGAAGAGGATATTAGAAAATGGAAGGATATTCCTTGCACTTGGTTAGGAAGAACCAACATTGTGAAAATGGTCATACTCCCAAAAATGTTACACAGATTTAATGCAATCCCAGTTAAAATACTATTAACATACCTTACAGATCTAGAAAAAATATTCCTAAAATTCATCTGGAAACAGAAGAAACCTAGAATAGCAAAGTCGGTTCTGGGCAACAAAGGCAAGACTGGAAGCATTTCAATTCCTGACTTGAAGCTATCCTCCAAAGCCACAGTGATAAAATCAGCATGGAACTGGCAAAGAAATAGACCTGAGGATCAATGGAACAGATTCGAAGATGCAAACACTACTACAAAGACACTCAGCCACCTTATATTTGACAAAGGGGCTAAACATGTTCACTGGAAACAAGAGAGCCTCTTTAATAAATGGTGTTGGAAAAATTGGCTTTCCACATGCCGAAGACTGAAAATAGACCCATGCCTATCACCATACATTAAAGTCAAAATGGATCAGGGATCTAAATATTAAAACAGAAACACTAAATCTGCTGGAGGACAAGGAAGGTAGAAATCTTGGAGACATAGGGGTAGGCAGAAAATTCATGAATAAAATGCAAACTGCACAGGAAATACTTCAAAGAATCAACAACTGGGATCTCATATTGCTAAAAAGTTTTTACACTTCAAAAGAAATCACCAACATAGTGAAAAGAAAACCCACAGAATGGGAAAGAATTTTAGTCAACAATCTTTCAAAGGACTTATATCCAGAACATAAAAAGAATTGAAAAACATCAAGCCCCCCAAATTCAAAGACCCTCTCCAAAAATGGGCATCTGAGATGAACACACAGTTCTCAAATGAAGATATACAAATGGCAAATAAATATATGAAGAAATGTTCACCATCACTGGTCATTCGAGAGATGCAAATTAAAACAGCATTAGATTTCATCTCACCCCGGAAAGAATGGCTGCCATCAAGAAAACAACTGATAACAAATGTTGGCGAGGATGCAGGAAAAAGGAACACTGCTCCACTGCTGGTAGGAGTGCAGACTAGTGCAACCACTGTGGAAATAAGTACGGAGATTCCTCAAAAAACTAGGATTGGAAGTTCCATTCAATCCAGCTATTCCTCTCCTGGGTATTTTGCCAGAAAAATTGAAAAGGCCATGTCACAATGATATATGTGCACCCATGTTCACAGCAGCACAATTTGTGATAGCTAAATTTTGGAAACAACCAAAATGCCCAACAACCACAGAGTGGATGAAAAAAATATGGTATTTTTATACAATGGAATACTACTCCAGCTATAAAAAAGGATGATCTTAAGGCCTTTATATGTAAATGGAGGCAACTTGAGAATATCCTCATTAGTGAAATAATTAAGACTCACATTAGTAAATATCACATTGTCTCTCTAGTGTAAAAAAGAGTAAGAACTGACAGAATAATGAGATCCAAAAAGTATAATAGACATTGTAAAAGTGAAAGGGAAGGAAAGTGTTCTAAAGGATATAACAGTACATATAGTATGTCAGATAGATGACCATATTACTAGATTTCTTTTAGAGGATTGAACAGAAGGGTTTGCACTGTCAAAGTTTGAGTGTCTAGCCACTTTTTATGCTTTGACTTTGTAACTTAACAACTATTTTTAACATGATAATATGTAATGTATAATAGAGATTTTATGATGTTAATTTTTTTGAATTCTGTATAATTCTACTTTTTTCTTTTTTTCTATTTTTTTAAACCTTCTTTTCTTTCTTTCTTTAAATAAAAAAAATGGAAGAAAAAAAAAAAAAGATCAAGGATACAAACATGAAAACCTTTCACTGGAGAAGAGCCCTCCTACCCTGTCCTGACCCAACAGTTCCCTGCTCAAGACATGCCTCCTGGTTCCCTGGAATTCATGTCACTGTGCTCAGCCATCTAGGCCCTAAGAGGCCAGCAAAGTCATGATCTAAGAGGATCTTGCTAAGCTCCCACTGCGGGCAGAATTTTGTCATTCACATGATTCTGGTTTTACTGGCCAAAGGAATGTAAGAGTTGTTCTTCTACATAGATTATAAAGGAAGGCTTAGGAGGCCAGGCAAGAGGCCCCAGAGAGGGTAGTGCATGAAGCTTTGGGAATAAAGTCAGAGGTGCAGTGGAGACCACAAGTTGGAAATGCCAATAATGTGGACTGTTTACCAAGGAAAGCTACAGGCCACAAGTGGAGCCAGTCTGAGAGAGGCTGTGGGGGCTGTTACCATCACGGCCATAGGGTTGGAGCCACTCAAGCCCTTTGGAACTCAGATTTTACCACTGTGCACCAGATGCCAGATATGCAGCAACTGGATCGAATGTATGGCTGGCTGAGTTTCATTTTTGCTTTAGTCCAATTTTTTTCTGTCCTTTTATTCCTCCTTTATGAACTGGGAATGTTTACCCTCTGCCATCGTACCTTTAGGTTATGTAACTTGTTTTTGATAATTATAGAGGTTCACAACTAAGACTTGGCCTTGTGTCTCAGAAGAGATTTTGAGTTGGTTTTCTGGAAAACAATGGCACTATTGAGACTTTGGGGGAAGGGACTGTTGCAGTTCTGGTTTTACACAGAGTAACTGAATTATGTTAGGCAGAATGATTATTCCAGGGACAGGTGGAACACATTTGTGTATCTCTTGGGGTAGGGCATGCATGCATGGCCTTGGGATGCATCCCTTCCTTTCTGGCACTGCTCCCCTACTGTGCTCTACTATATCCTTCCATCATGTTTCTGCCTAGAGCCAGCTCACCATGGACCGAGTCCTGTTAGAATATGAGACCAAGTAAATCTTCTCCTCCACTATATCTGTGGGTGCCAGGTAGTGTCCAGCAGTAGGAAAGATAATGCAGTCTAGAATATACATGTACTTCTAAACATAGTTTTTCAACCTTCAATCAAATTTTTAAAATTTGCAACATGAAGGAAACACTGACCTGAAGGTTTCATAAGGTTTTTTTTTTTTTTTTTTTTTGTAATGTTTTGGAAGTTTTTTCCTAGCCATTTTCTCACAAGGTTCAGAACTTTAAGGGATTTTCACATTGCTTGTATCTCCACAAAAACATTTTAAATCATCACTTATAAGTCTTTCATATGACAATTTTACTATGTGGTTAAAAATTAAACAGCAGTGCCACCCAATGACAAAACTCAAAATTTCACCAAAAAGCAAGACCAGTTTTATAAACACATGAACTGCTCAGTGCTTTTTTTTTTTTTTTTTGGTGGCGGTAGGAGGCTGAGATAACATCTTGCTATACAGTTCAGGTGGACACTGAACTCATTATGTAGCTGAGGCTACCCTTGAACTCATGGTGATCCTCCCACCTCAGCCTCCCAAGTGCTGGGATTACAAGTGTGTACTTACATGCCTGGCTTCAGTGACTCACTCTTACGGTACACAAAAACAAGTACTATTTTATTGCTATATGTGATTTATTAGTAAGAATTTAATGTATGTTAGAAAGACATTTAAATGGTTTGGTTTTCTATTTTGAAGCTAGAATTATTTTTTATATAGTCTTAAGAGCATAAAGCTATATCATGGCCAAATTTTATCAAATTCACATGTAACACCTCAAAAATCTCTTTGAAGAGTCAATACAATTTAAGCATTTCTTTGTTTTTGTTTTTGTTTTTTGTTTTTGGTACCGGGGAGTGAACTCAAAACCCAACGCTTGCCAGGGCAGGTGCTCATGCTGCTAAGCTAAAGCCCCGGCCCAGGCATTTCTTATATGAAATTCAAACTATGAAATGATCCAAAATTCAAAACTTTTTGAGCACTGACATGATGCCACACGTGGAAAATTGTACAACTGATGTCAAGTGATGAGGTGCAGTCAAACACACAAAATTATTACAATATTGTACAAAATTACCATCAGGTATGTTTATCAGGTATAAAATGAAACAAATTTTGTGCACATATTTCAACCTATCTCCAAGATATCTCAGGTATTCCATAATCCAACAAAAAAAGGAGAAAAAAGAAATCTAAAATACTTTTGGCTCCAAGTACTTTGGATAAGGGGTATTTAACTTGTAGTATAAAAAAGGATTTGTATATAATGCCGTTTATGAATTGGCATTGCTACCATGGTTCTATAAGAATGTCTAAGAACAATTGAAAGTAGATATAATTGAAAAGTGTATCCACTGTGGAGGAAGTGGTTACAGGCCTGTATGGAGGTGTGAAAAACAGAAAGAGAGCAAAGAGAAATGAAAGTATGTAAGAGAGTGCTACATGCAATTACACAGAATTTCCATAACTCTATTTTCACTGAGTTTTAATTTGTAAATATACAGCTGCCCTATTAAAAAATTGAATTTATCTTTTTTACCTGTTCCACTCTTAATATGAACATATATGCTGGGTTCGAAAGGCAATACTATATAATTTGGAAAAAAAGACCTGTTATATGTTACTCTCTAAATTTAAATTCTACACAGTACTATAATTTTCTTTGTTAACTGTGTCAAAGAGAAAATTATACAAAGTTAGGTATGCAATGCCAAAGAATCAGAATAATTAAGGCAGTGATTTTACTCTTTATTAGGTCAAATATACTTCTGAGAATTCAGTAAGAGAGGTCTTATTCAATGAGGTCTTATTGAAGAAAATGCACTAATATATATATATATATATATATACATATATATATATATGTATATATATATGTATATATATATACATGTATATATATATGTATATATGTATATATATATGTATATATATACATGTATATATATATGTATATATATATGAACTTTTAATTCAGCAAGCTTAATAATGGCAAATTCTTCTCTGAATACGTTAATCACTCGAATTAGAATAATGGTAAGTAAATACAGACATATGAAGTACCCTACACAGTATCTAGATTCCTCCATTTAAATAACTACTTGGTAAAATAACTTTAACCCATTGTCTAGCCAATTTAGATAGAGCAACATTAGCAATCAAGGCCATCATTTAGTTTAGAAATAAACATCTATAAACATTGAGCTAGTCCCCAAATAGGTTAGTTAATTGACAGAGCTGAGACTAACAGTCAGGTACTATATTCTGATTTCTAGTCTCATTTGTTTTACCTGATTATACCAAGATCTGTTCAATAAATAAATGTGTACTTAATATTTCCCTATATACAGTCCTGGACTATAAATCACAAAATTCACAACAAATTTATTTGTTTTATTATTTAGCAGGACCATATTAAGCATTTTATATGATGAATCACATAAGGAGCTTTGGGTGATAGCAACTCGTAGGAGAAAATTGAAAGAGGGAGTGAGACAAAAAAGAAAAGAAAGGGAGCAGTAATATTGGCAAGATGGCTGACTAGAGCATTCAAATGTGCAGCCTGCCCTCTCATAAAAAAAGGACCAAAATAATCTATATTTTGAACAAAGTGTTTAAAGGAAAGTACTAGGATGTAGGAAGAGAGTGAAGCACAGAATCTCAGCTGGCCATATGGAGAAAGGCAGCAAACATCTTGCCTCTGCTCTTCATGACCCTAGTTAGGACTGGCTTAGAACTGAGAATGACTTCTCCCTTGGGGAAAAGCTAAGCATGAGCCCTAGCCAATGCTATTACCACTGTGAACACCTTTCGTCTCTGCTAACTGAAGAGTCCTGCTGTCCTCACTGGCCCCAGTGCAGGTGTTCATATAGCTATCCTACAACAGAGGAGCCCATGTTATATACTGCCTACTGTGGCCTCACTCCTACTCTTCTGTGCCGTCTGGAAACTGAAGTAGCTGCTCTATAGCTTCTCCTGCCTCAGAGACCAGGAGTCACTGTATCTGCGTGGAAACTATATTACCGTGCCCATCTGGAAGCAGATTCAGTGTGCCCTGCCCAAGTGATATTCTAAGAGCTAAGTGTAGGTGAAACACTTTCCCTACTAAAGTCACTCAAAAATATAGAAAATGTGACTATTCCCCAAGAAGTGCAGACATCAGTGTAGGGAAACAAGAACACAGAAAAGTAAGACAACATGATTCCACCATAGGAATATAAAAATTCTCCAGTAGCTGACCCAATTAAAATGAAATTTTATAAAACTGCTGGAATTCAAAATTACGATCTTAAGGTAACAAAGAGATAAAGGAAAAGACAAACAGATAATTTAATGAAATCAGGACAATTCCATGATATGAAAGAATATTCAAAAAATCAATTTCATAAAAAAGAAATGAAGAAAAATGTTTGAGTTGACAAATTCAGTGAATAAAAAAATATAAAATTGATAGTTTCTATAACAGACTTCACCAAACATGGGTGATAAAAAAAGAGTTAGTGAAATGAAAGCCTACTTTCTGCATTCTTATGGGACATCACTAAGCAAAAAACAAAACAAAACAAAAAAACCCAACTCATCGTGTGCGAGTTCAAGAAAGATAAGTTAAAAGACTTATTTAACAAAATAAATGCTAAAAACTTTCACATGTACTCCAGATCTATTTAGCCAAGTCTCAAAATAGGTCCAACCCAAAAAGGTTCTCACTGAGATATGTTATAATAAAAATGTCAAAAGACAAAGACAAAAAGGCAACTAGAAAACAGAGGTCAAATTACATAAAAGGGAATATCTGGTAGATTCTCAGTGGATTACTCAGTAGATATCTTGCAGATCAGGAGAAAATGGGATTATATATTCAAACTGATGAAAGAAAACACACACACAAGCATACCGACAGCAAAGCTATTCTTTAGAAATGAAGGTGAAATAGTCTTTCTCAGACAAGCAAAATCTGAGGTAATTTATCACCACTAAGTCTGCCTTACAGGATATGCTTAAGGGAGTTCTTCAACCAAAACCAAAAGGGCAATAATTACTGTCATGATAATGTATTGTGTAAAACACACTGGTAGAGGTAAATACAAAATTAAGTGCAGTATATTTCATTACTGCAATGGTGATAAGTCAAATAGTCTATTGTAATTTTAAAATATTTCATGTAAGCCTTAAAACACACATGCATGGGCATTCACACACACCAGGGAGTTTTATAAGGACTCATCCTGAGAGTCCTTGTGCACTTTGAAAATCAGCATAGTCTGGGATATTTCTAATTCGTGACTAAGAATACAATCCCAGGAGAAATAAAGCAAATTGTTCCCAACTTTTATATAAGTGTGTCACCAAATGTAAGTTCACAGCTATTTTCCTCACCAGGTTAGGTATGAAAAGGATTTGGGTAATAGAATCATGCTTCGTACTATGAAGATAATTATCTCTGATTTGGTTGTTATAACTTTCTCTTGAGCAAAAAGTGCTACATTTATGAAAGTGATTATTAGTAAATTATACTTAATTAGTGAACTAACAAGTGGTAAAGTGAATGTTATTGTTTCACATTAATGCCCTATCAATGATGTGTCTTTTTGTAAAAAGGAAAAGAAAAATAAGAAACACTGGATTAAAAACATGATTCAAAGAAGCACAGTAATTTAAAGCCACATGGTAAGATTCTAGACAACAGGTCAAGAAATAATCTTGGGGAAGCTGGAAAACTACCATTGTTAGTTACTGTTTCATTATTCAATTTTATTCATGCTCAGTCAGAAATTTAGGGAAGAAAAGGGGAAATAACATGAAAGAGAGTTCTTCACTGCTAGACTTTTGAAACTAAAGAGAAAATATAACTAGTTGAGTCTAGAGAACTGAGAACAATTTTTACCTAAAATTACTTCAGATGAAAATAAAGGGTATTTTATTGAAAAGCCCTCAATTTTATTTATTTTTTATTTTCTTTTTGGGTTTTTTGAGACAGGGTCTCACTATGTAGTTGAGACTAGCCTTGAACTCACTATGTAGCCCAAACTGGCCTCAAACTTGGGGCAATCCTCTTGCCTCAGCCTTCCGAGTGTTGGGATTACAGCCTCAGTTTTATTTGTGACTTCTGGAATTCTGACTTTTCCACTAACTCTCCAGAATATATAAGAATTTAATAAAGATGGCATTATAAATCAGTGGCAGAAGGAAGATGTTATTACATGTTGCTAGGTCTTTTGCTACTTGGTAATATGTAAAATTAAAAAATTTAAAGGTAAATAAAATAAGTTCTCATTTCAAATCAAACCCTACAATGACTTCTTTTTTTTTTTTTTTTGGTACCAGGGATTGAACTCACAACCTTGCGCTTGCCAGGTAGGCACTTAAGCCACTGAGCTAAATCCCTGGCCCTACAATGACTTCTTAACAGACTGTCCTTAAATTTATTACAGAAAGAGAAAAAGCAACAGGATAAGAAAGAATGAGAACAAAATATAAAAAAACCCATGAAATTATGATGTTGATTTACTTCCCAGCAATAAATATGAGTATTAATATAAGCAGCATTAAGAATATGAGCTAATTCTTACATGTTCTTCCCACACTTTCTTCTCTCTCTCATATGCTTCTTTTCTCTTCCGCTCTAGTTGTTCTTTTAGTACAGCAGCACGTGCATTTGTCTGGGCCTGAAAATAAAAATAGTCAACAAAATTGGTTATTAAAAAGAGGCCACATGGCCCCAGGTCTTTGAATATACTGACTTATTAGCCAACAAAAGCGTCTATGTTGATCCAGAATAAAAATGTAAGCTTGCTCTAATCAGCAGGCCCTGGAGTCTGGCTTGAAATATACTTGTTTAACATGTAAATATTTGCTGAAAGGAAATATATGCTGACATAATAGACAAATTAAAATATAAGATGATTATTGTACATAACTTCACTTATCTCCACAGAAATGGATAACTATGCCTCATTGTTAAGGTTATCATATTTTTTAAGTAGTACTGTTTCATAGTTTTATGTATTGAGCTATGATTTCATCTAATTACTCTTTATAAATATGATGTAAAGAGACAAAAACACTACTTTTCAAAAGCCAAAAAGTGAAGAAAAAAGGGTGAAAAAGTAAAAGAATAAAATAACCATATAAAACATAATTTTCCACATTAGCTTTCACTTTTCTCCAAGAAACTATATTACTTCTAGTCAGACCTTAATGGATTCAATTCTTTTGCGCCTTACGCCAGCCTCTTCACTTCCTTCTTGTCCTTCGCAACTATCAGCTTCTTTCTATAAAAGAAGTAGATAAGCTCACCACTTGGGATACAACCTTTAATTTCAGTGCAGAGCTCTGTGATAGATAATATAAATAAACTAACATCTAAAAATGTAAACCAAGAAATTGCCAACACTGTTAGTTTTCTTTCAAAGCTGCATGTACAATCAAAAAATAAAAAAGAATGATATAAAACAAACATTAATCATTTAATGGACACTAGTTTCACTGTTCTCTCAGAATTATTCTGTAATGAATAGTATTATACATTTTAAATTCTATAAATAAGATTTACTTTTGCATAGGTGTAGTTTTCTGATCTTTGAATTTCATTGTTTACATCAGTTTTTTTGTTACTGAATTTTTACTTTTTTTTTTTTTTGGTCTATTTGAGACAGTATCTCACTATGCAGTTCAGGCTGGCCTTGGGCTCACTTTGTAGCCCAGACTGGTTTCAAACTTGCAGTGATCCTTCTACCTTAGCCTTCTGAGCACTGGGATTACAGGAGTGCGCCACTATGCCCAGCGATTGAATTTTTAATCTTAATGTATTATGATATCATCAATTACTTTTTATTTATTTGTTTTTGGGGTAGTTCTACTGGGAAAGAAACCTAGGGCCTTAAACATGCTAGGCAAGTGCTCTGCCACTGAGCTACATCCTTAGGCTTCAATTACTCTGTAAGAAATTAATTGTTAACTTACCTTTTCACCACGAAGTTTGGCTTTAATTTGCTGACGCTCATTGAAATTCTGTAGTCTTATCTGCCTCAGTCTTGCCAGATAAACCTACAAAAAGGAAATGACACGCAACATATTCATTTAAAAGAAAAATTTTTGACATTTTTAATGCTAAAAAACTCTTTAATTTGAGGCAAAGGGTTAATCTAAAGACAAGAAATAAAAGTTCTGAAATTTGGTTAATGGCAATACAATATTAGCTTCCAAGAGTTTAATTTAGAGCAATTTTTTCTGAAAAGAAATACATTATAGTTACATATTTTTAATTTTATCAAAAGAAAAGAAATTGAACTTAGAAGACTGAATAACAGTTATGGGACAAAATTACAACACAGCACAATTATATTAAGTCAAAATATAGTAAGCAATCCTTATAGGCTTCCAAAATCTCCAAGTAATTGTTAAGAATTTAAACCATGCAAGAAAGGAAAGCAATAAACTCAAAATTTTATGGCTGTGTGATGGAGGTAGCGAACATGCGGAAGCATACCTCTTCCTCTTTGTTTCTTGGCTTCCCTCCTCTTGAAGAGCTGGGCCTGCCTCCATACAAAGCTGCCAGGTTTTGCAGGATTCCCTGTTTATCATTTAATGTACTAAGTTTAAAGAATAACTGGGGCTACATCATCATCTTACCTCGGAATATCCATGTGGCACTTTAAAGAGGCATTCAAAGCCCTTTATGGGTTAGATAAACCCTTAGTCAGTTCTTTCTTCTAAAAAGAGCCCATCATTTCAAAGGGCCATGCCATCTCTACATAGGTCTATATATACACACGTGCTAATACACATATACACACATTCACACACACTTATTGCTGAACTCAGAGAGTATGCTGTATGTTAATTGTAAGACCTAAATCAAACTATTTGCTCTCAGGGGTGTCCTGTTACTATTCTGCCAGTGATTAATTGACTCATTTAAAAATATTATTAACATGGAATTACCTTACAGGAAATTAATATACTTTAATAAAACTACCAGATTCCTTCTATCAGCATGCAAGCATGCTTCAAGTTTCTTCTAACTTAAAAATAAATTCTTAGTTTCATTTCTTTGTCTAGTACGTTTATCAGGATTTTCTTTTTCTTTTGGTACTGGGGATCAAAGTCATGATCAGTTTTTTGAAGTGTGATTTATATTCATCATCTCCATTTTCCAAATTGCCATTCATTTTTTTAGCCCCTTACAATTTTGTTTCTGGTTCTACTATGAGAATTTTCTAAGATCACTGAGGTCCTTAAAAATGAATCACAAAGAGCCTTCTAAGCAATTTTCCACTGAAACTCAATTTTGACTAAATTCTCTATACTTTTCTCTCCTAACAATATAGGTTCACTGCAGAAAATATATAAAATAAAGAAGAGTCATGCATAATTCTAACATTTGAAACTTAAAATTCAGGACATCATCTTCCAAATTTACTTTTATTTATATGTATGCAAACATGTTGATTTTTTATAGAAATTAGGATTTTATACTATTATCATGATTTTGAGTTCATTTTATATTCTGATTCTTTCATATTCAATTAATGCTTCTTAAAAACATTACTCTTAAATGACAATATACTAATTCATAACATTCACTAAATAAATCCTCTGTAATTAACACTTTTAAGTCTCTCTTCCTTCTCAGTATTTGTTAAATTTATATTCTTATAATCTTCGCTATTTTTCACAGGATTTCTTTTCTTTCTTGGCTCACTACTCAATGCAAATATTCTCTAGTGTTTCACTCTCTAGCCCTCCTCATCCCCAGGCTTCAATATATACTGCCAACAAGGGAGTTGGGTAGAGGAAAGGAAAGAAAGGAGAAAAAAAAAAAAGAATAGAAAGAAAAAAATGGAAACAGCATTTGTAAATAAGGAGGGGAAGAGAGGTTGGAGGGGAGGGGAGAAGAATGGGATAAAAAGCAGCAGCAAGATATATCATGTACAGGTATAAATTCTTTATGCTGAATGTTATTACTATGAATATATAAGATATATCAATAATTTTAAAAATGAAAAAAATCCAAATCAACATATCAGACTACATTACAGGCTAAGTAGGAGTATAGCCAGAGTCCAGGACTTTGAGGCTGTCTTGCGCAATATAGCAAAACTATCTCAAACAACAAAAGCAACAACAAACTCTAAACCTCACAGGCCTTTTTCTCTTGAAATACAGAATTTAGAGTTTATTAAATTGATACTTGAACAGCCCCTCTTTTATGCAGTAAAGCTATTTCAATAATTTATAAGTCTGACTTTTCATACCATCCTTTAATTCCTTTAATTGCATAATTTTATCTCTAACTTAGTTATTGATCATGATGACCCACTCAAATCAGCAAGTTGGCTTATCTTTGCCTCTATCACGTACCGGATACAAATGATTGCCAAATTAATAATTCTATCTCCTAATAAGTCTGTAACTCATGACAGTTTCTGCCTTGGCTCAGGCCTTCTTTCGATTCCTGGATTTCCAAGTGTTTCCAAACTCATCTCCTTACCTTTAGTCCCACATTGCCCATCTATTCTCACAATGTACTGGGAGTAAATTTTCTAAAATTCTATTTCATATCAAACCCCATAAATCCTTCAGTGGTTTCTATTATCACTTCATTTTAATCTATTCAGGTTACTTGGGATTTAGCCATTTCCATTTTCAACCCTGCCACACTGCTCAATCATAAAATTCTAGTGCTAGCCATGAAAACTATTTGTTATTTGTGTACTACACTATGATGTCACTGCTTTTGTTAAAATGGCTAACATTTCTCATTTTGTAAAATTCAAAACAAATACTCTGGAAAGTTTTGCCAGAGACTTCTTTAGTGAGTTAACTGTGCCTCCTCTGACTTGCCATGCCATTGTTTATATACTGGTCATAGCAGCACTCATCAGAATGGGTAACACTGCTGTAAGAGCAGTATGAAGTTAAGAACTTGGCCTAGAGATTCTGAGGTCTGTTTATGCATGTTTTTGTCAGTGTCATATACATATCACAGATAACCTTAAATAAAGTTACTTAAACTTGCCAGATCTGGCAGAATACCATCTACTTCACAGATGTGACAGAAAAAAAAAACATTACTATATGAGTGGTTCCTGCCCTTTTTGTCCTGACAAAAGGCTTTTTGTTTACTCAGTTTCTTCTCTTTTTGAAGAAGGTCCTGATATTATCTTGTCAGTTATTTAAGCATCTCGGATATAGGACAAAGAACTGAGCAGGTGAAATAAAGTAATAAACAGGCAGTGCCAGGCAAAGATACCAGCTGGATGTTTAAAAGACACGTAGATGTATCTGCAGAATTTCTGGAGAATAGATGGTAGCAAACTGAGTAATGCTAGAGACTATATTTTCCTTTCATATTATGTGAGAAACAGAAGATTCTGAGTTACTTTGAAGTTAAAAAATGAACCTTCTTTAGCTTGAAATATTACAGATTCGCAAAAAGATCTGTACAGTGAGATTTCCATGTACTCTTCACCTGCTTCTCCCAATTTCATGGATAACTATAACACATTATCAAAACCATGAGACTGACACTGGTATAAGCCAAAAGTCTTCACAAGTTATACATGCATACATTTGTATCTATGTGCATGTGAATCCAAATAATTTTATCACATGTGTAACCTTCTGTAACCATACCACAATTAAGGCACTTAACTGTACCATTTCCATGTTTTACAGTCACATACACCAGTATCATCTCTAATTGGTCAACCATAAAACTGTTCTCCATCTTTATAATTACATTTCATAAGCTCATACAATACAAGGCCTAGTGAAATTGTTTTAACTCTGTATTACTTTCTTGTGGTTCATTCAAAGTACTGCATGCAATAAAAGTTTATTCGATTTCATTGTTACTGAACAGCACTCATGATATGGATATAGCAACATGGTCTAGTTTGTCCACTCATTTACCTACTGAAGAACATTTGGGTGATTTCATGTTTTTTACTATAATGAATAAAGTTTCAGAAAACAATGAAAGAGACAAAAAAACCCCCTGCAAAATAATGGTATATATGGTTATAACTATTCATGAATGAGTTTTTAAGTGAAAAAAGACCCTTTTTTTCTGTGGAGTATATACCCAAGTATACAATTACTGCCTGTTGATATAGTAAAACCATTTTTAGTTTTAGATGAAATCATCAGAGTAATTTGCATAGTCACTGTATCACTCTGTGGTTTCACCAATAATATATGGCTGCATTAGTTTCTTCACAATCTTGTCAGCATTTTTTTCATAATTTTGGTACAAAGTCTTACTAAGTTATTAAACTGCCCAGGCTGAGCTCAAACTTGTCATCTTCAGGCATGTTCCACTGGGCTTTGCTTAGATAATTTGTTTTTAACATTGAATTTTAATACTTCTTTTACATGTTTTAGATGTAAGTTCTTCATTGGATATATGGTTTACAACTATTTCACCCATTCTGAAATGTGCATTGTCTTCTTCTTACCACAGTCTTTTATACAGAAAGTTTTTCATTTTGATAAAGTCCATTTTAAGTTTTCCTTTTTGGTCCATGTTTTTCATGTCCAGTCCAAAAACTGCCTAGTCCTAGGTAGGTCCTGAAAATTTCTTCATTTTTCACTATAAGTTTTACAGTGTTGTGTCTTAAATTAATGCTTAAATTATTATTTTATAAGGTATGAAGTAAAGCTCAAGGTTCATTCATTTTATTTTATTTTTTTGTGGGTGTCTACTTCCTCCAGTACTAACATTGAAAAGGCTATTCTTTATTCTCTGAGTTGCTTTTACTCCTCTGTTAAAAGCCAATCAGGCATATTTGAATGGATATATGTCTGGGTTCTCCATTCTATTTCATTGATCTATATGCTTTTATCACTAGTACTACATTATAATGATTACTGTAGCTACAAGTCAAACTTAAGGTGAAAAAGAAGCATTTCTTGCACCTCTTTATAATTATCTTGCCTATTTTCAGGACAAATTCAATTCATTTATTTGGAATAAGTTTATCTATATAATAATCACATGTAATTTTAAGAATTATATTAAACTTACAGATCAATTTATTTCAATTGCCATTTTTCCTATAGTCCTTAAAATTTTCTTATTAGTATATGTTTGCAGTTAATAATTCTTACATTTCTTGTGTGGAGTTGGTATGTATATATAACACATATGAATTCCTTTTTTAAAACATCCTTTCTCTCCACTGCTCTCCCCTCTCCACATCTTGATCCCCTTCCCATTGGAGAAAGATCTGTCTCTCTACTTTCTATGTTGCATCTACATTCATGAGAAATATTGGTATATATTTTGCTTTGTTTGTGCTTTATCTGGGTTGAGTATCAGGTAATACGAACTTCTGAGAAGTGTTTACAATGCTATTTTCTTGGAAGTGACAGCAACTTTATATCAAGTTAGAGTTAGATTTCTTCTTTGAATACTTAGTAAAATTCTCTAGTAAAACCATTTAGGCATTAAGATTTTACAACACTGTTGAAATCAGAAATTCAATTTTTTTTGGTACCAGAATATAAATTCAATTTTTAAGAGTAATTGGATATGTTTTTTTAAAATCTGGCTAAGTTTTGCTAATTTGTGGGTTTTGTTTTGTTTCTTCTAAGCTGCTAAGTTTATAATGTAAATTATTCTTTTAATTGCTAAAAGACCTGTAACAGGTTTTCATTGCTGGTACATAATATCTAGCATGTACATCGTAAAGGAGGAGAGATTTAATTTGGCACGTGATTTCAGAGGATTCAGTCCATAGGCAGGTGGCTCCAAGGCAGGAACATCATAGTGGAAGGGTATGGTGGAACAAACCTGCTTACTTTATGGCAGTCAGGAACCAGGGCAGGGTAACAGTGTCAGAAAGGAAAGGGCCAAGGACCAAATACCCAAGGTCATACCACCAACACCCACTCAGACACACCCTTACTAATGCCCTGGTGGCTCTCCAACCAATCAAATTGATAATACAGCTTAACTGTCACAAGATCTGTAGTGGTATTATTTGTTTCATTCCTGACACTGGTGATATATGCCTTTTCTTTTTTATCTTTGTCAGTCTTACTAGAGATTTATCACTTTCATTCCTATTTTCCCAAGAAGTGGCTTTGTATTATTTCATTAATTTTCTCAATAGCATCCCAGTTTTCAAATTTATTGATTTTTAATCTTATTTCTTTGGGTTTATCTCACTGTGGAGTTTGCTCAACTTCTTGTTTAGGTTTTTATGTTTGTACTGAATATGGCAAAACTTCAGCTATTATTTCCACAAATACATTTTTAAATCACACATTTTTTTTTCCTGGTCTTTCAGGTCCAATGAAACCAATGTTAAGTCTTTTGTATTCTTAAGACCATGATAAATTTTTTCAGTATTTTTTATTCATATTGAGTAATTGATCTGTCTTCAAGTTCACTGACTTCATCTTCTGTTATCTCTACTGACTTTATTTTATAAATTTTAAATTTTGGTTATTTTATTTTATACTTCTATAATTCCAACTTGGTTCTTTTCTTTAATTCCATTTTCTTTGGTGAGGCTTTCATATTTATTCATTTCAATAGAATGTGTTTGATTACTAAAACAGTTTTATGACAGTATTTTTAAAAGATCCATCAAGTAATACCAATATTTGATTGATCTTGGTATTGTGTCAAATCAACGCCTTTTCTCACTCATATTGTAGCTCCCCTTGCTGTTGGTATAACAATTGATTTTTAAAATTATAGCTTGATCATGCAGTTACTATGTTAGATGACTATTTTACTTAGGTCTTCTGTTTTATATTAGCAGGAAGTAGCCTGTTGAGAATTAGTATTTTGGTTTTGGGCTACTTTTGAGGGTATTAATTCCAACTGCAGCTTGATTTTCTGAACACTTGCAATACTATTCTAGTCAGATTCATTCCCCTAGTGCTGTTGGAGCTCCTGCTCAATCCCTGCTGATGCTGGTTGTGATAGAGGCTGGGTCATCTGCTATGGTCGGGAGGAATCCTGAGTGTGGAGGCAAATGACCTTTGGCCTGGTCTCTGTAAGAGTAGGTGGAGCACATGGAGACACAAATCTTTGTATCTACTGGTATGGTGAGTAGATGGAATCACCTGCTAGAGTTCTAAGAGCTCTAATTGTTGTGCGGCAATGATATGGCTCAGAGGTCTGTCTTTTCTTTCTTTCTTTCTTTCTTTCTTTCTTTCTTTCTTTCTTTCTTTCTTTTTATTTTGTTTTTGTTTTTGTTTTTGTTTTTGTTTTTGTGAGACAGGGTCTTGCTATGTAGTTCAGCCAGAGCTTGAACTTACTTTGTCACCCAGGCTAGCTTCAAACTCACAGCAATTCACTTGCCTCAGCCTCTTGAGTGCCAGGATTACAGGCATGTACCACCAAGTTCAGCTGGTTCAGAGTTTTATAGCTAACTATGTATTAGGTTGCCCTCTAGATCACCAGTTGTAGATTGGGGCTGGAATTACCTGAAGCTTCACTGCTGCCCTCATTTTGAATGACTCTGGTATAGAGAAGGTGATGGGGTTTCCTATCTGTGTTGGCATTCACAATTTCCCATTCTTTTGGTGGTGAGAGCATGCTTGTTGGACATATGTATGTATGTACGCATGTATATATACAATGGATCTGGGTTGGACTCTGTGGTACCCAGTCCAGGAATCAAGAGAGATATAAAGAAACAGGAAATCACATTGTTTTTCCTCGCCTCAAATTCCAAGGTCCTTAGTTTACTTTCTTTCCAATATTTAGAATCCTATTACCATTCTATACTGAATAATTTATAGGCTATCTAACTCACAAAGAGCAGAGAAAAGGGAGTTTGTGTCATGTGCTCTGAAACTGTGTGCAGAAATACTTCTTAGTAGCAAAGGTTTTAACACTGCAACATATTCTATGGCATGGTCAGTACATCAATGCTCCACACAGTTACATGGGATTGTTGTAAAGACTAGAAGAGCTTATTATAGGCTAAATTGTGCTCCCCCATTCATATACTGAACTCTAACCCCTAAGTAACTTTAATTGACCTTATTTGGAGGCAAGAACTTTACCAATTTAAAATTAGGTAAGCAGGATAAGTCAATGTAATATGACTGCTGTTATAAAAAGGGATAATTATGAGATAGACTCAAACATAGGGAGAACAGCATATGAACATAAAAGCAAAGATCAAGATGATAATTATACACATCAAGTAAAGTCAAAGAAAAATAAAAGAGGGACAGAGCAGATTCTTCCTCTGAATTCTCAGAAGGAAACAACTCTGTTGACACTGATCTTGAATTTCTTGCCTCCAGAATTATGAGATAATAAATTTCTTTTGTTTTTAGCCAATTAGTTTGTGGTACTGGTTACAGTAGCCCTAGTCAACTAATATAGCGCTAATGCACATAAATTAATATAGAGCTATCTGTATAATGCCTAGCATAATAAGCTTTAATAATCAGTTGTTATTATTACTTAATTATAAGTTGTCTTTTTCCTTTATTACTTATATTTCCTGCTAGCATGGAACCTTAGATATTACCATTAATGTTTGTATAACACTAAATGAATGAAGGATAAATGTTTAACAGTTAACGGTGTATCTTTAAAATCATTTTCTGTATATGGTATGATTTAAGATGATATGAAAAATAACATTTTTGCAAGGGAAATCATGTTGTTTTTATCATTTTTGAAACTCAGAAGTTCTACTAAGTTATTCTACTAAGTTAGTCTACTAAGTCAAATGAAAATTAACCAAGAAAAACTCTTGGACATGTATATCAGGAAACATCTATAACAATCTTCAAAGTAGAAACAAAATTATTCTTAATGACTACTGCCAAGAGAATAACTGTGATATAATCACACAATGGAATATTATACAGCTGTACTTAATTAAATACTGGTAATCCAAGTCTAGGGCCTTGTGGCTTATATGGATTAAGCTGCCTTCCAAATCACAGTCCTATGCTCTAGCTGTGATGTGGGGTTAGAATCTCTTGAGGCTCGACTGCTCTCCTCAAACTGAACCACTCACAAGGTATTATGGCTTGTGTTTAGATGTCCCCCAAAGTCTCATGCAGTCATACGTAGGGCTTTTTCAGAGGTGCTGCTTCTACAGTGTGTGACTAATTTGTGGTGTAAGACTAGGATTAAGGGTGTGTGACTACCAAATCAGTCCACTGATTGGTTTGGCAGTAGCATAAGCCAGGCAGCCTAGATAGAATACACAAGGGGCACAAAGAAGCTGCTATAATCACTTGGACTTGATTGCTCACTGCTTTGGCTGTCTTCTGTCTCTATGAATTGTTTCTCCTCTGTAATGCCCCTCTGACATGCCACCCTGCCTTGGAGACAGCTGACTATAGAATGAAACCTCTATGAACTTTAAGGCAAATAAACCTTTCCTCCTTTAACTCTAGGTGTTGGGTATTTTGTTTTAGCAATGAGAAAAGTAACTAAGACACCAGAGATCTGATGTGAAGAAGATTACAGAGTTCCTATCACGAATGAATGTTAGAAAAATAATACTGAATGAAAAAAAGCAAATATCCATGAATATATAATATTTATAATGCTCACAAAAGGAAAAACAGAAGAGTATGCTTTTTAGATATAGATGTGTGAAAAAAAAGTATTTTAAGAGATCTATAGGAAAGATGAATTCAAGATATAGGATATGATCACTTGCAGGTGGAGGCAGAGGGACACGTCAGGACAGTAGTTGGCAGACTACAGCTCATGGCCAAATTCAGGCCACCACTACTGTTTTATGGTCCTCAAACTACAAGTGGCTTTCACGCTTTATAAATGGTGGGGAAAAAAAGAGTAATGTTTCATACCAACTTGCAGGTGGAGGCAGAGGGACACGTCAGGACAGTAGTTGGCAGACTACAGGTCGTGGCCAAATTCAGGCCACCACTACTGTTTTATGGTACTCAAACTACAAGCGGCTTTCATGCTTTATAAATGGTGGGGAAAAAAGAGTAATGTTTCATACCACATGAAAAGAACATAAAATCCTAATTCCAGTGTTGATAATAAAGTTTTATTGGAACACATCCATGCTCATTCATTTACACATTGTCTCTGTGCTGCAATACAAAGTTGAGTAGTTATGGCAGAGACACTCTGGTCCAGAAAAATCATGCATATTTGTTATCTGACCCTTTACAGAAAGCCTTTATTTAGCTCTTTAGTTCAGGGACGAGTTACATAAATTGAACTTAAGTGTTCTACCTCTTGGGTATATTACTCTGGTTCCTCATTTACACAGAATTACATATATTCTTTTCCATTTACATTTTAAAAGAAGATCTGGAAATACTATCTTTTCAAAATAAATAACAGTGTATAACTAACTTAATACGTAAGATGTTCTATAACAAAGATCAACAAACTGTATCAAGTCAAATCTAGCTTCCATCAGATTTCTAAAGAAAAGCCTTTCTAGTAGCCTCACTACTATGGTAAAACTGTATAGTTGCATAAGACAAGGGTCCCCAACCCTGGTATACATCTGTGTTCTGTTAGGAAACAGGCCATATACCAGGAAGTGAGCAGCAGGCAAGGGAGCTACATCTATATTTAACATAAGAGCCACCATATTTACAGCTTTCAATGGTTTTCTCTGGCTGCTTATAGAAAGAGCAGTCAGGAATTTGACTCACGAGAAGGATCTGATCCACAGATTCTGTCATAGAGATGGAGAGGCCACTTGGGAGAGGTAACAGCCTGAGAGTAGCAAGTGCCCCAGACCGGACTGTGGACAAACAATTGAGATCTGAGTCCTATAGAAGAGAGGAAGTGAACACTGCTAATTCCTTGAGGAAGCCAAGAGGATACTGCTCTAGTGGAGCCTACAGATGGTGGCACAGTCAGCTGACACTTTCATTTTAGTTTTATGAGAGAATGAGCAAAGTACCCAGCTGAACATGCCAGATTCTTAACCCACAGAAAGTGTAATAAGCCCTCTTATACAACTTGATGCATAGTAACAGAAACTACCAGACAGGCACATTTTGAATAGTACCTCTATCTCATGATAAAAAGTTTCAATTTAGAACTTAAAATTCATGAGGCTTCTTATTCTTCCCACAGTTACCCTCAGCCCTCACTTTTGCTTCCTGACTTACATTACTAGTTGTTACTACCCTATTTCCAGAGGAGCCTGATGAACACACCCTGAATTTGAGCCAGTGCCATCTAATGGCTAGCCTGGGTAATGAAAAAGAAGAGAACTGCTCAATCTTGTTCTACTATCCTTGTGGAGTAAGCACATTTTCTGTTGCTGCTGCTGCCACCACCTCGAAAACCAGACTTCAGGCTCTTCAGTCTTTGGACTCTTACCAGTACCCTCCAGGAGACTCTAAGGCCCTCAGTCTCAGACTAGAAAACAAGACTATTGACGTGTCTTGTTCTGAGGCTTCAAGTTTCTTGGACAAAGCCACTATTACCTTGCCTGGTTCTCCAGCTCTCACAGTCATTGGGTCCTTTTCAGCCTTTTTGATTGTGTCAGTCAATTTACTAAATCCTTTTTTATACAAATATATATTCCACTTCTCTGGAGAATCCGTACAAATACACTATGCTATATTGTTCTCCTATATGCATAGCTGCATATGCTTGTCCAATATTAGATTAAGTACTGTATTAAACTTTATACCTGTACTACTCCTAAAGTGCTTAACAAATTTGGTGAAACAAATAATAATATTGTGACAGTTAACCTTAATTGTGTCAGTCTGATCGGTTTGAGAAGTGAAGAAAGAAAGGAGAGAGAGAGAGAGAGAGAGAGAGAGAGAGGAGAGAGAGAGAGAAAGGAAAGAGAGAAGGAAGGAAAAAAGAAGAGAGAGACTTGTGAAAGAGAGAGACAGAGAGAAATAGATTGGGAAAAAGGTACATTTCTGGGTATGTCTAGGTGGACATGGAGGCATGACTTTGGTACTCTGTATAGTCAATGACCCCTTCATCACTGACACTGGTCCCGTTTGCTTTCCAGTAACAATGAACCAAGTAGCTTTACTCTGCCATGCTCTTTCACTGTGATGTTTCCATCTTAGAACCAGCCAATTATGGACTAACCCCCCACAACACAGAAACATCAAGGCCAAAGGGCATGGTGGGAGAAGCT
The DNA here is from genome assembly GCA_004027295.1 of Dolichotis patagonum. Lineage (NCBI taxonomy): Eukaryota > Metazoa > Chordata > Mammalia > Rodentia > Caviidae > Dolichotis > Dolichotis patagonum. The sequence continues at coordinate 28,478 of PVJX010018629.1, forward strand.
GGCCAACTCACAGCATCCAGAAAGAGAGAGTAGGGGACAAACCAGAGAGAAAAAGGCCAGTCTCCAAGATCATGTTCCATCGATGAAGCTAGTGTCTTCACAATCCAATCATCTATCAAGGAGTCTCTTAATCCAGTCAAACTGACAATCGAGTCTAACTAGCATAATAGCCAATACTGCATTAAGAGCAAGAGTACAACTATGTATCAGAGAAATGAGAATCCAAGCAAATAGTTTTAGGGGAAAAGAGAAGTCATGGATTTGAAAACATGAATTCTTGAAATAAAAATAAACTAAAAGCTAAAGAAACAGAACTAAAGAATATTTAAATAGGTGAAAATGTTAGACCTAGGAGTCCTAGGAAAGAGAAAAAAATGATATAAAAATCATAAAACAAAAATACAGAAAAAAGATATTAGATACAGAAGTTCTACTCCATCAAGGTACTAGTTTATTTGAAGAGAAAAAGAAAAGGCAACATCTGAAGAATGTTAAATGAGAATGTTTCCAGAATTAAAGGTAAGTATTTACACTGGAAACAAGCAGTGACAAGCAAGGTTAGGTCTACAAATAACAACAGCAGCAACAACAAAACCAACTCAGAGCCATTCAAATGAAACTGCAGTTACATCAAGAATAGTAAACAGCATTGAGGGTCATTAGATAGCAAAAAACTTGTAATCCCAGCACTTGGGATGTTGAAGCAGGAGGATTGTTGTGAATTTGAGACCAGTTTGAGCTACAAAGTGAGCTGAAGGCCAGCCTGAATTGCATAGTGAGACCCTGTCTCAAAAACAGCAAAAAAAAAAAAGCAAAAAACTCCTTAAAAAGGATTATGATCCAGTACATCATGTCTTACTAACAACAGGGAAAGAAAATGATAAAGAACTTTAAAAGTGCTCTAGGGAAAAAAATTTAGGCTTGTTTTATCCAAATTATTATTCAAGATTCACTTATATCCATGATATAAGTGAGACCAGATCTAACCTCCATTTAAAATATATGAAAAAAATGTTTTCAGACACTGACCAATAGGCAGCACTGGGCATGATCCTTTTTTTTTTTTTTTTTTTTTACTTTTTTATTTTTTGTTGGGCATGATCCTTAAGACAGGGGAAATGAGGAAGGTATAAACTCCACTTCCAGACTTTGCACTTGGAAAGAGTTTCAGCATGCAGCACGGGTACAGCTACAAACAGAGCTTGGCAGTTTTTGAGTTGAGGAAACAGCATTCAGAGGTTAGAAAGTTAAAAGCCACTAAGATTTACAGATCTGAGTGGCAAAGAACAGAGGGCTGCAGAGAGAATGCTGAGGACCTGAAGAGGGCAGCTAGAGTCTCCTGCTGAATGATCAAGAACATACTGTCAGTGCTTACTGAGTCTCAATCAGAGTTGTGACTATTTTGTGTTTCCAACAGCTATAGTAGTAAGATGTCCAAACTAACAAAGCACTGGAAGCTCAAAAGATTAATGCAATGGCAGTAGGGCTACATTAGCACCAAACTAAATACTGTTCTACATGGCTCAGGATAAGCTCAAAGGCAAGCCTTGAAAGGTTCTAATTATTTCCAAATAATTTAACCATTCTCTAAAATAAAGCCCTCAGATATTAAAGAATACCAAAAACTGAAGACAAAAATGCAATACATGGTATCCTATCACAAATCACTGGGCATATAAAAAACAAGGAAAAGATGATTTTAATGAGGAAAAACCCCAATCAACAAATACAGACTTGGAAATAATAAAGATGGTAAAATTAGTAAGTAGAAACTTAAATAGCTGTTATAATTACACTCTATATGTTGAAGAAGGTTGAGAAATGTGTAAGAATTATAAAGAAATAAATAAAAACACTCCAAAGCCACTTCAAAAGATGAAACATACATTATCTGGGTAGGCATATAACTTAGTGCTGGATTGTTTGACTCACATATGGCCCTGAGTACTCCTCAAAAATCGATTATCTGAGATAAAAAATATAATAGAGGAGAAGATTAGTGTGCTTAAAGAAATAAAAATAATCCAAAAAGAAATATGGAAGGGAAGAAAAGGAGAAAAAGGTAATAGTGGCAAGCACTTGGGAGAACAATAAACATCTAATACATGTATACTGAAGTTCTAGAAGAAAAGGTGCAGTGGAAAACGAAAGTTTTTGAAGAAATAGTGGCTGAAATTTTCCAAATCTTATAAAAAACCCACAGATCCAAGAAGTTCTAAAGATAAGTACAGAAACAAGTTTAAAGGGAATTTTTTTTAATGTATAGAACTATATTCAGCAAAAATTTTCTTGGAAACAAAGGAAACATTTTTTTTCATACTTACAAATACTAATCAAATGCACCATCATTGCAATTTATCATTCAAATGTGAGGACGAAATAAGAGCATTTCTAAAAAAACCTTGGAAAGTTTCTCTTCAAAAGAATTACCCAGAGGATATTCACTAGCATGAAGCAAAGTAAAGCTGAATAGTGGAATATAAGGAATGATGCCAAAGACAAAAATTATTAAATATTGGTAAGTCTAATAAGAATCTTAAAATATTTTGAGTATAAATCTGTCACAAAAACCTCTAGATACCATAAACAGGGAGATATGGGAATGGGAAAGGCAGGAGGTATTCTTCTATCTAGAAGAAGGATACAAATACAGATTAATTCTAGGTATTAGGAAAACAAAATAAGCATGTATGTTGAAAACATAAACATTAAAAGTTGTAACTATCAAAAAAATTGTAACTTTCTTTTGGTGATACCATTTCAAAGAAAAAATCTTATATTAAATAGCTACATTAATAAACTCACATCATCTATAAAATTATATGTAATAAGTCTAATCAAAATATGTTATCATCTAATTAAATTATTTCTTATTAGTTGTTTTGTAAACAAAAGTTCAAAAAAATTTGTATGCATGCCAAAATTACTAAGCGTCTGAACTACTGGAATGATTACCTAGAAGAATATCTAGGATACAGGACTTAAATAATGTAATTGGAGGCCATTTGTTTCTAAGCAAATACAGTTGCACAAACATTTATCTAAATATTTATTTCCCATTAAAAAAAATTCTTTGTTAATGAAAAGTATTTAAAACCAAAAACATATTGGAGAAAAAATTCCATTAATTTGAGAACTCAATTTTCTAATATCTGAGTGGCTATACTCATTCTTTTAAAGAAAGAAACCAAAGCAACAATAGAATTTCACTGTATGTATAAAACATGTAGCAGAATACAGATTACGTAAGATATATCAGAACTTGATAGTCTGCAAATTACTTTTGAGTATCTTTATTAAACATATTCAAATATGTGCTTGTGATGGTATCAGAGATTGATTCTGTACTCATATTGAGTACATCCCCAGCCCTTTGTATTTATAAATTTTGAGAAGGGGTTTCCCTAAGTTATTCAAGCAGGACTCAAATCTGCCATTCTCCTGCATTGGTCTCTCAAGTTCTGGTATTTTAGGCACGTGCCACCTTTCCCACCACAACTCTTTTTATCTATACTTACATTATTCCAGAACTTTACTTTGAATACTAATATGTTCAAATGCTCAAAAAAAAAAAAAGTCATACCATATGTCCTTCGGCTCGTGCTTTATTCTGCATAGCTTCCCGCTTTCGTTGTAGAAATTCTTCTACTTGTTTAGCTCTTTCTACAGCTAGCTGCCCTTTTTGCCTAATTTGGACAAATCATAAAGTCAGAAATACCGAAAGTCAAATAATTCAGATAGTTAAAAATTATATTTATTCTAAGTATTTTCCATGGCAAAATATGACATTTTTTTTTTTGAGACAGCATCTCACTATGTAGCCCAGACTGGCCTTGAACTCAAGTCAATCCTCCTGCCTCAGCCTCTTGAGTGCTGGGATTACAGATGTGTGCCACTACACCAAGCTACTGATTACAAAATATGAAGGCTAATACAAAATAAAAGCTTTCTCTTGTAATGAAGAAATTGTTATATACCTATTGGTGTCTATTACCTCAATCATGCTTTAGTATTTTAAAAAGTAGTAAAATCTATAATACTATTCCAAAACTTGACAAGGTTTCCCTTACATTTATTTGATCTATTCTACTTGTAGACATATAGACTTATTTTAGACTACACTTATAAAAGAATTTCAATTGTTTCCAAGTTTATTTCAGACCTCTATCAAACACAATAAGAATCTTCTTTAATCAATACTGAAGTCAAATGAAAGCAGTACAGTAAAACAGCATTGACTATGGAGGTGAGGGAAAAACAGTGAGTTATTGGCTGTGCTTCTCAGATTTTAACTAGTACAACCCATAAATTTCTACATCCTCTCTTTGGGACCACAACTAAATTATGTTTTGAGTAATACAGAAAATAATGCCTTTTCTGTCTTCTGGTAAGATTTAAACCTTTCTCGTTGGGTGCAGTGGCACATGACTATCATCCCAGCACTTGGGAGGCTGAGGCAGGAGAACTACTGTGAATTTCAGGTCAGCTGAGGTTACAAAGTGAGTTTAAGGCCAGCCTGAACTCTATAGCAAAATTCTGTCTCAAAAAGACAAAAAAAAAAAAAAGACAAAAAAAATTAAACATTTCTTATTTTTTAGACTTCACATAATAATTTTGCGGTATTACCGGGGATTGAAGCCAGGTTCTTCACACTGAGCTACATTACCAGACTTTTTGAACTTTTATTTTGGGACAAGATCTTGCTAAGTTGCTAAGTTGTCCAAGCTAGCCTCGAACTTGCCATTTTCTTCTATCAGCCTCTCAAGAATGCTGGGATGATGAGGCACCATCATATCCAGTTTAATTTCTTTAGCACTCTTTGCAACAACTACTGTGGTAACTAAAACATATAAAAAATATTTTAAGTATAAACTCAAGCTGAAAAAACTTAAAATCTATTCCATGACACATCTATGTATGATATTGGTTTAAGGGTCATTTACCTTATGTAGTACTACTCAACAGAGGTTTATGTGAAATTTCCATCAGGAATTTTCTAGGACTAGATAATCTCTAAGCTGGTTTAAGGGCCTGTTGCCAAATGACTCGTTGATATGTCTGAATAGTTAATCTTAATCTAGTTCTACAATACTAAATTAAGAAATGAACTTCCCTACAGTCATGTTAGCTTGCAAAAGAGCAATTTGTCCAGCCTTCTAAATTGTACATATGTTGTCCTATACCAGTTATGTACACTGTATGACTGAGATTAATAAGGTATATTCAGTCTAAACTCAACATAGGCTGGGAATTTATCTCAGCAGCATAAGCAACTGCCTGGCAAGCGTGAGGTCACGAGTTTGATCCCGGTTACAAACAAACAAACAAACAAACAAACAAAAAGCAACCTATTTCAGGTAAGGTGGTACCCTACTCTGCTACAGCCCCATTTATAGGTGCTTGAGTCTGCTGCGGACAGATAAGCTATTAGGTGTTGAGCTCTTAAATATCATCTGAAAATTGTATAATGGCTACTCAGGTCATGGAAGTTTACATCACCATGTACAACCAGATAAAACAGCTGATTTTTCAATCTTGATTGTACTGACTTTCTTTAAACTTTACAGAAATAAAACATGTTTCAATTCTCATCCTAATATAAAATATGTATACAGTGTTTGTCAGTCTAAATATCCAACTGGCATACGTTAATACCACAGTTGCTCAGAAACATTTTATTAAGAACCTGGTTGGAGGTATCAGAGCTTTGATTTTTATATGTATGTACCCACAGCAGTAACTACCTGCTTTCTGTAGTTAGATGATTAAATAAAGTGTTGTCTCACTATAGTCATTTCCTAAACTGGTTTAAATAAGCAGGTTGTCTGAAATAAGCAGGTTGTTTGAAAACATGCAATAGTTCTTTTTTTTCTTTTGTTTTTATTTTTTGAGATAAGGTCTCACTATGTCACTCAGTCTGGCCTCAAACTTGTGGCAATCCTCCTGTCTCAGTCTCCTGAGTGCTGAGATTAGAGGCGTGTGCCACCATGCCTGGCCACAACAAGTTTTTTAACACTATTTCTTTTTTGCTCTATTTATTAAACAAATATTTAATGAAATGGTCATAATTTGGATATTATACCAGTCTCTGAAGATAAAAAGGTGACTAAACAGAATTCCAGGAAGCAAGGTTGGTTCACAAATGCTGTGACTCCTTATGTTTCAAACCCACAAAATAAGTGTCTTTTTCCCATGCATAACCATTTATTACTTCATATATATCAAGCTCGTGTTCTTATGTACCTTAGCTAAACTTTTGGCACAAACTACTTATCTGTCTTACACCCATGGGGGATAAAGAGGAAAACAGTCAATTTACTTTGTTTTTTTGGTCTTTTTGAGACAGGATCTTGCTATGAGTTCAAACTGGCCTTGAATTCACTTTGTAGCCCAAGGTGGTCTAGAACTTGCAACAATCGTCTTATCTCAGTATCCCAAGTGCAGGGATTACAGGCATGTACCACCATGCTCGGCTTCAACGTACTTCTTAATAGTCATTCTCTTTATGAACCATTAAGAATTGATATGTAAATGCTCTTTTATAAAAATTACAAAGGTATAAGAGTTGATATCAATAAAACATTGGAATGGATTAATAAAAGAATGATATATGTAAACATATATTTAACACAAAAATTATATTTAACACAAAAATAGTAAGACATTAGAAATTTGGAGAGTAAAATACACAGACATTAAAATGGGTTAAAATGTATCATATAATAGGAAAATAAATATCAAACAATGAGATAACTATGGTATTCTCTGACTGAGAAATAATTATTCTAAGACAAATTTTTTACCCTGATAAGAACAGGGGGAAAAAGTTCCTGTCTTTCTTTTTCTCATTGTAAATGCATGAGGAAGCAACAAGATCTTCGAAAGAACTTCATATTACTATTCCAGGCTTAAATTCTTTACTGATGTGGTAAATTTAAAAATTCTGAAGGATGATTATAAATAGAATATTTAAAATGGTGAAAATAGAATAATTGACAAGATGGCAGACTGGTAGGTAGCAGGAGAGAGACCCTCTCTGAGAGAGACAGCTCAAATGCCAGAATAAAACACCCTGGAGAGACCCAAACAGAGAGAGATAGACTCTCACAACACAGAAAGAAACTAAAGCGCAAAAACCCACTCGAATAAGAGGTCCTGAGGCTACTATTAGTGAAGATAAGATCAGCGAGCACGGCACCCGCCTTGAGACGCCTGAATTCCACCCGACTGGAACAAGCGATCCGTGCTAAAGCGACTGGCTTGAGCCGCTGGAGCCCGGAGCTGAACAGCCCTGCGTGCAGCTCGCCGGGACGGCACTGCACACGACCCCCCCAGAGGCACCGTGAATTCCCACTTCGGCTGCACTGAAGTCTGAGGTCAGGCAGTCCAGCAGTTCTTGGGGACACAGTGAGTGATGAGAATAAGACCCTCCCACGGGAAAGGGGAAACCGACTGGACGACATGTTGGATTTGGGCAGGACAGCCCTAACTCCACAAGGAAGTGGCTTCAGCTGGTTATTCCCCTCGCTGAGCGGATTGGTGGAATCTGCTTGAACTAGGCCACGCCCCCAGCGGGGACCCAGTTACTTCCCTGAGATCAGTGCACACTGACTCAGTGAAGGCCTGCAAAGGTTGACTGGCCCAGAAGGGAGGAGCTAGCGCACACTGCCCATGGGTGAACTCTAATCTCTGATAACCTATTGAAGAGGGCTAAAGCTCCTAGCCTGCACCCTCTAGAGGAGCCTTAAACAACAAGAAAAGGGTCTGGGAATTACACTGTACACTTGTATGGAAGGAACCAAAAACATGAC
>PVJX010018630.1:0-36177 GCA_004027295.1 Dolichotis patagonum
GGATCTAGACAGAAAGAAAATGGAAAGCACATTTGACACCTATTATATAGCTGTATTCTCCTCCCCATTCATTTTTCAATCACAGGTACACTCTTCAAACATTTTGTGGAAACTCAATGTTTGAAATGTTATTTCTTGTCATTCTAAACCCTCAGGGTTTTTTTTTAATTCATTTTTGTGGTGCTGGATATGAACTTCAGGACTTCATACAAGCTAGGATCTGATACTGAACTACACCAAAAACTAACCTTCAGTTTTGATCTCTACCATCATGCTTAACTGATGTCAAGATGAAACTAGAGAAAATCGAGAAAATTCTTTGGGCATTGGCTATTTCTAAGAAGGATATCAGCAAATTATTGCCATTATTGGTCTGCTGTGGACAGTGTCTTCTAGCACTTCAGGTATAAATCTTTCCCCTTTTCCCCTGCCCACCTATATCTGTCCCTCTCTCATCCCCAGCTGCTCTGTAAGACAATCCTTAAATATTTAAATCCTCGAGGGTAGCACTAAAAGAACCCTCTGGGACTCTTTGTACTGTGAAAATCATCCTCTAATTGCTTCACTGCAGATGCTGGGTCTTGTCCTTAGAGTCACCTATCTGATAGAGCTGAGGGCAGCCCTCTAAGCCGAAGCTTTGGGCCAGGGACTTAGCTCAGTGGCATAAGTGCCTGCCTAGCAAGCACCAGGTCATGAGTTCAATCCCTGGTATAAAACAAACAAACAAACAAACAAAAAAACCAAACAAACAAATAAAAGCTCCTTCACATTTCTGCAGTGAATGAGTGAGTAAATGATCACATTCCTTCTTTTGTTTCATGCTATTTATAAGCCTTGAATAAAAGACCCTACCTTCTAATCTTTAGGAACAGATTTGTCAAAAGCTAGGTGGGACAATCCCTAAGAGATAAAAATTGGGTGCATCTTACTTGTGCAATAAAATTAATTAATTTGGGGTTTCAGGAATTGAAACCAGGTCCTTGTGATATAGGACCTCCAAATGATATAGGGGAAATATTATTACTCCTAACCTGCTAGGTGTCCATACGCCAAATTCATCGTCCCCAAAATCGAAGAGTGAATGTAAGGAACAATGGAGGTTATGAATAGGAAATAGCTATTGAGAGATACAGCTTCCGAGAGGCAGGCAGAGGCCCCACTCGGGGTCTCACTTTCCAGAGGAAATTTTACAAAACAAAATCACAAGGTGGGTACAAGATGAAACAAAACTCTGATCAACCAACAAGATGACAAGTATAGACGCTTAGGTGATGTGATCCAGTGGGAAAGCAGGTCACATAGCAAGTGCACATGGAAAGAACAAGGACCTTTTTTGGAAGACATGTGTCAGCAGGCCCTGTCACCCACCTGGGTAACTGACTGATGTCTGTCTAGACTTTAGTGGACCAGGTGATTTTAGTATATTGTTTATCCCTTGGGGAGGCATGTAGCCCTGGCCATTCCGTCTCTATCTTGAGGCCTGACCTTCAACCCATGCGCCTCCAGCCACAGCTGTAATGTGTTCTCATCTTGTGCACTGACCCCCTCGAGGGCCTTGCCCTGCCTGACTGCCTAGAATATTTCTACCTAACTTAGCTATCTTTAATACTTGCGCATGATGGTAAGCACCACTGAGCTACATCCTCAGTCCCTTTTCAAATTTTATTTAGATCCAGGGTCTCTGTGAGTTGCCAGGCTGGTCTCAAACTTCACATCCTCTTGCCTCAGCTGGTGGAGTAGCTGGGATTACAAGTATGCATGCACCATCACACCCAGATCCCTCAGTAAATACTTCTTAATAATGAAAAAGCTGGCTCGCTCTTATGCTAAGCTAGTCTTGCAAACTGTTGTTTCAGACTAGTGAGAGCACGAGGCAAAGAAAGGCTTCTATCCCAAACCTTAAGGGAGAGAAATTTGAGAGGGAAGAAAACGTTCATGGGTGAACTTTCCCCATCACCAACCATTATTACTTTTCTCGAAAATGCTTTATAGTTCTATAAACTATAAGGAAAGTAAAACTTCTCCCAAAAGAGCTGCTCAGAGGTGTGGAGAAACAAGGGAAGGTTTGAATCCTTTTTCTTGTCAATAGAAGTAGCTCTTCTGCACCCAGTAGCTCCCTCGATTCCTAAGTCTCTGAGTGTATTGCTGCCAAGAGGTCCTTCTACAGAGTCTTCTCAAGAAAGGATTAGCCAGAACTGAAGTGCAACAAGTCAGGGCCTTAATGAGTTGTGCAGCTTCTTTGATAACCTTCAACTAGGAGAATTCCAGAATGAAAGCAGAATAGCTACATTTCGGCTTGTCTTCCAATAGGCCATTCATGCCGGTTTAACTTGTATATGTCACTATAAATGTATCTTTTTTTTTTTCATGCATTGCTGAAGCTATCAGCAAAGCTGTTCCTTGTCTCCAGTCAGTAGTACTCTATATGAAATAAACCAGTTCCAGGACTTATCAACAAACCATCCTTTGGTGCCTGAGGCCTCCCGCCCCCTGCCCATCACCCGCCTCTCTTCCTAGGCTGCAGATCTGGTCCAGGCTTCCTGCCTCGGATTCATCTCCTTCCAGGCCTGTTACAGGGCCGTTTATTAGAACTCTGATCTTGAGCCTGGGGCCTGTTGCTAGTCCTACCAGACACCTCTTGCCTAATACCTTCTTAAGAAACTTGTCCGCCCAGATTCTCAGTGTGCGGATCTGCCCACATGGCCAGACATCCTTGTTCTTCATCTTAAGCTCCTTTCCACATGGCTGATGAATTTCCTGAGTTTAGACCAAAGATTACGATCACCTGTGGTTATTCTGGTAGCACAGACTCCTCTCCTAGCCTTGATTTGAGACTGCTTTTGTCTTAGTTCGCTGCCAGTTCTTACAAATCTCCATTTCTCCACCTGACCCAGTGACAAGCTGAGACCCTTTCTGAAAGGCAGCAAGCCTAAATTTAAAAAAGAAGGAGGGAGGTTATTAAGGTCCTGAAGACACACCAGTGTGTAAGTCACAAGATGACTTGAAATACTCAGTGATGTTTACAATGATCTTTCATGTTTGGGTTTATTTCTTCCTGTGTATTCTGCCCTCAGTTTAAGCAATCTGCCACATTTTAAGAAGGTGACCAGTAGTTTCTTGAGGTTTCTGTTTTTCTTCATATTTTCAGTGCTGGAGATCAAACCCAGGACTTTGTACATGGTACAGAAGAACTCTATACTTTGGGCTGCATATAAAATCCACTTTAGATTTTTAAGTAGCTGGGTTCTCCTTTAAGTAAGACTCAGTAAGTCCAATGACATAACATACATATAAGTTAATAAGCTGTGCATATAAAAGATGAGGCTCTTAATAAAGAAGATGAGGCTCTTAATAAAGAAAATGAAGCCTCAAGAAAAAAATGGAATATCCAGGCCTACAAGCCTCCCCAAGGGATAAACAGAAACATTGCCACCAGTGTTCAGCAGTTTTGTCTTTGGCTCTGGCCAATCCTTTCTTGAGAAGACTCTGTAGAAGGACTCTTGGCAGCAATAAAGCAAGGTGAGGATCCCAACAGTGTGTGGGGACACATGGAGACTTAGGAATCGGGGGAGCTGCTGGATACAGAAAGGCTACTTCTACGGACAAGAAAAAGGAGTCAAACCTTCTCTTATAAACCTGAGTATTAAAGGAGTAGTAAGTTGGGGTAACAAATATTTAGGGCTTTGCGACCCCAAAGACCCTGAAAGATAAAACGGCATCTGTGGGTCCCATGCTGGGACCTAGTGTGTCTTATTGCCACTTAGACAAGTATTTTACATTTTAGTCACCTTTTAAAACTAGACTCTTTGCCATTTGAAGCTAGAGTCCACTTTTTGGCATCAGATATTTTTGTGTGTGCCTCTAAGGGTGCACACACGTGCGTATACATACACATCCCTGTCATCGTATTCAAACCAATCCATAGGACTTGTTGAGCCAAGAAGAGCCAACCTATGGAAAACTTAGATACAGTCAGAAGTGACGAACAAACCTAGTGTTTTTAATGGGGAAGCCAAATCCTTATAAGTATAGACCACTGAGCACCTTCATATCTTTTCCTCACTATGGCCACAAGGAAAGGGAGGCTCAGAACAGTTATGTCCCTTGCCTGGATTGCCTGCAGTCAGTGACAAAGACAGACTACAAAACATCTGCACTTCCTGGGGGCAGGAAAGGAACGGTCCTGGCTCCAGTTGCTTAGGTCCCCGAGGTTGAGAACACAGGTTTCCTTGGATCCCACAAGATCTGTGCCTGAAAAAATCTCACTTCCTCTGCCACTTTTTAGAACTCTCACCTAACTGTTTTGATCTCCAGGTGGCATCTAAGAACCCAGGAAACCATGGTGGAGAGTGTGAGGCTTCTCCCATTTGAGGAACTAGAAATCCTTTTATATTATCTGACCTTTATAGAGGAAAACTTGGAAGCAAATGTGGGAACGGGTTATGTAAAATGAAGGAATCTCAGTAAAGGAAATTCCTAAGAAGTTAGACAGGAGGAGTAAATTGGAGACACATATACTATATGACATGGTATTATGGTTGATAACAATATGCAGTTTTCTTGAAAATGACTGAGAGACTGGACTTCAAGTATTATCACCACCAAAAAAATAAGTGTGTAAGTTGACACACATTAGTCCAAATCAATCCTGCTATTGCAGTGGACACATATTTCAAAGCACTATGTTGTATGTAGTAAATATACATAATTTTGTCAATCAAAAAAAGAAAGTAAAAATTTCCAAGATGAAGGAGAAGATAACTGTCACTAATATAATGGCATTCACTGGCGTTGACATGCAAGAGCTCGTGAGTCAGGATTACTTGAGGGATGGTGGATATGCATTCCACAAATATTGAAACTGTGTCTATGATGTTGTTCTCCTTAAACGCTGGGTTGCTCATCTCTTTGAGGTTAATGTCTTCCTCTTTTCATTTGCCTGACTTCCCACAGATGTCCTCTGGTTTTTTTCAGCTAGACTATTTTTTAGAGCAGTTTTGGGTTCACAATAAAATTGGGAAGAAAGTATAGCACCCATGGACCTCCTCTCCCAGCATACACACAGCCTGGCTGGTTCCCACCACCCTGTCCAGACCCTGCACCAGAACGGACCATTTGTTACCATGAGGAAGGCTACATCCACATGTCATCACCAGAGTCTGCACCTGGCTTGAGGATTCATTTTTGCTCTTGTATGTGGCTTGGATGTGTACGAATGTGCAATGCCATGTACCCACATCACTATTGCACACTGAGTAGTTTCGCTGCCTAAACTCCTTCTGTGATCTGCCCATTCACCCCTTCTCCCATTCAACCCCTGACAACCTCGGACCTTTTCACTGTCTTCATAGTTTCGCTTTTTCCAGAATGTCATATAATTCAAATCACGTAGCATGCAGCCCTTTCAGACTAGTTTCTTTCACTTAGTAAAGGAGACTTTTTAAACCAGCAAGTGTCTTTGTATCAAGCTCTTGGTTTTGTGTTTTGCTTCTAACCCTTTGTTCTAATTGCTTTCTTTTGGTGATTGGCAACACACATGCGCTTCACTCATGGTGTCCTGTGGTATCTCAGAGCACTAAGATGAGACAACTTTTCTATATTTAATTATATGAAGATGATGGGACCTTCATAGTCAAAGTATACTTTTGCCTTCACTTACAGTCTTAGTTCATTCAAGTTGTTATGACAAAATATCATAAATTGGACAGCATTTAAATAACCAAAATATATTTTTCACAGTTCAAGAATCTGGGAATTCCAAGGTGGAAGCACTGGTAGATTTGGTGTTGGTGAAGGCCCATTTCCTGGGGTGGAGATGGTACCTTCTTGCTGTATCCTCACCTCATGGAAGAGGGATGCAGCTCTGTGGGGTCTGTTTTATAAGGGCACTAATCCTACTCACGAGGGATCCACCCACATGACTTAATCACCTCCAAAGCCTAAGTCTCCTAAAATCATTACCTTTGGGGTTAGGATTTCAACGCCTGAATCTTGAAGGGAAATTAAACACTCAAGCCATAATACTTACCAACCAAAGGTGACATAGATCCCCTACCCACCAGAGCATTTGGAAGCTCTGCCTGGGGCCAGTAGCAGGCATACTACTGCCATTTAAGAATACTGAATACCTTGCAGAAATACTTAGTTCTATCCAACATGCAAGAAGAATGTGTGCTTTCTGTTTAGTGAGAACATATTTTATTATTATTATTATTATACCCAAAGGAAAACTATTACAAATTTTTAATCTTCTTATGCTTTGGTCTCAACGTCTCAAATCAGTTCTTAATGCCAAGCTTTCTTAAACTTCATGATTAAGCTGAATGATAAAGCTGCCAAGTCCAGAAGCTCTTTCTGCCAGGAGTCAGACCTTCCACACAGTTGGTCCTTGGGGCTGTGTGAACTGTGGAGCTTCTGAAAACTATGGGCTCTGTAACCTGCTAAAATTAAAATAATGTATTCAATAGTTCTGATAGTGATCATTAACATCTAAATATTAGCTCACATATACTGAATATTTACTGAGTCACTCATGTGCTATTTACTTTACACGGATCCACTTATTCTCCCAGTGATCGTCAATCTTGATTGTCAACTTGATGGGTTTGGGAGAGGCCTAGGAGATTAACAAAGCACATTCTGGGTGTGTCTGGGTGGGTCTCAGGGGCATGGCTTTGGGGGAGTGTATCTGATCCCTGGCCCCTTCCTCTGAGGCTGGTTCCCTGCTCTCTGTTCCCTGATACTATAAACTGAGCCGTTTCCTTCACTGTGTCCTTCCACGCTGGTGTTTGTGCTTTGGAACCACCAGGCCTGGGACTTACAGCTCTAGACTGTGAGCCGAAATAAACCATTTCCCTTTTAAGTTACAAGTGTCAGATGCTTTGTTCCCACAATGGGAAAGCTGGTTAATACACTGTTTTTCTGTATGGCTTGCATCTGGAATGTCCTTCAAAGGCACATGCTAAGTTAAGGTGTTGTTTGTCAGTCTGTGAGCCTGCTGGGAGGTGACGGACACTTTAGTAGGTGGGACCTAGTGGGAGGAAGTTAGTTCACTGGGGGTGTGTTCCTGAAGGCGAGATGAGGATCCTGGGTCTCTCCTCTTTCTCTCTTTTTGGCCACTGTGAGGTGAGCAGGCCACCTCTGCCTCATATTCCCACCCTGACACACTATGCTGCTACAGCAGCCAAGAGAACACAACAAAAACCAACCTTTCCTCCTTATATATTGATTTTTCTCAGGTATTTTGTCATAGTGATGGAAAGCCAATTAACACAACTATGGTTTACTGATTTTACAGAAGGTAGACTGAAGTGCAGAGAGGTTAAATAACTTGTACCAGGCCAAAGCAGATGCAGGTTTTGTGTGGGACTAGACACATATGCAATTTGAGAGGCTCCCTTTAAGAAAAGGAACGCAAATGCACATAAACAAACTGAAACAGAGGCTTGAGTGAGTCCAGAACTTTATACTTCTCATGTCACTGGTCTCTGGCCCATGTCACTCTACCAAGTCATAAGTGAGCAATGGTTCATCCAGGGACTCTGGCACCAAAGATCATGACCTGAATTTCTGTTGTGCTGCTTCTGGGAAGGTAAGCATATAACTTCATGCTGAGATTTTATGTCACGTCACACTAAATTATTACATAGGGTGGTAGAAAACAGACACCAACATCAGGAGAAATGTATGATACACATTTTTAAAGCAGAGAAAAAGATTCCCTTTGGTCAGTATTTTCGGCAAATTTCAGCTCAAAACTTTGGTCCAATTCCTGAGTGTCAGATTTTCATAAAAATGTAGTTTAAAACCAGGCATGGTGGCACACTCCTGTAATCCCAGCACTTGGGAGGCTGAGGCAGGAGAATTGTTTGAAAGTTCGAGACCAGGCTGGGCTACAAAGTGAGCCCAATGCCAGTCTGAACTGCAATGTGAGACCCTGTCTCAAAAAGACAAAAGAAAAAAAGAAACATAGCTCATGCTTTAAACTGTGCTTTATGTATTTGAGAGAAAAGAATACGTGTTTTTTAAAGGTCTTGGAGGGTACATGACT
This sequence comes from Dolichotis patagonum, assembly GCA_004027295.1. NCBI lineage: Eukaryota > Metazoa > Chordata > Mammalia > Rodentia > Caviidae > Dolichotis > Dolichotis patagonum. The sequence goes on from PVJX010018630.1 coordinate 8,051, forward strand.
CACCACAGGCACTCCTATATTTGTTTCATAAATAATCTGTCTACTCAAGAAGTCATTTTTGTGTTCTAACTTAATGCCCTATCTTCTTCTTGATAGCATCACTTTGGTTTGCAGAATACATCAGGGTCCTCTCAGCAATGATTTCTCAAACATGCTGAAATACTGCTGAAAACAAATGGAGTTTAAACTGTCGTATCACATCTCACTGATGATCTGTTCAGTTCTAAATCTGATGAATGTCAGGAGCCAAAGGGTGGTTTGGGGAGCTCATTCCATGACCCCTTTATGATGATGTTGACTTCAGAAGACAAGAATTATTCCCAGGCTGTGCGCCCAGCCTTTGGGGAGGCAAAGGCACAAAACTTCGGCTTAAATTCCTGTGTGTTATCTTGCAAATCGCTGTCCTTCTCTCAGACTCCATTTCCTTTATCTGCTAAATTGTGCCTTTAGAGTCCCTGGATAGGAACATCAATGATTGTTTTCTGTTATCTTTACTATCTTTTGATATCAGAAATTATTGGAAAAGTGCCTATATACGGATTCTGATGCTCTGGTCACCACAGACCACTGACACATCATTTGACAGAGGCTTCATGGGGTGGACGGAGTTGAACTAGGCGTCCTCTTCTTCCTTTCCCATCATGGAGGACAAAGCTTGGAAGAGTTTCAGTTGTGACACATGCCTGGTACCCTCCTTCCCCAAAAGTGGAGTTTCATTTCCTATTTATTTATTTGATGGTATTGGGAGTTAAACCCGGTGCCTTCACACTGAGCTACATCTCTAGGCTTTTTGTTTTTTTTTATTTCAGACAGGGTCACCGAGTTACCCAGGCTGGGCTTGAACTTGTGATCCTCCTGCCTCAGCCTTTACAGGTGCGTACCGCTACAGCTGGCAAAAGTCCATTTGTATTATGCGTGTCCACCTTCAGGACACGGTTTTTGCAACTTGATTTGCAGTCAACATGTCGAGAATGGGGGGAATTGGAATCACTCAGTGGTATTTATTAGACAGAAATAACCCTCCGAGCTCCGAGTCGAATTTTCAAGTTTGATGGCAGACACATGATAAGAAAAAAAAAATCTGCATTTAGACCAACTGTACCCTTCACAGCCGCACAGACTGAGGCCATCTCCACCATCCGCCCGGCCCCAGGGACTCCCATTTTCTCAGGACACTTTTATGGGCCATGAGCCAGCTGCTTGACTGCTTTAGTCACTCGAGACAAGACTGCAGGATGGTGTATGGTGAAAACATAAAGCTCCTTTTCAGAAAAGCATTAAGCATTTTAACAAGACGACTGCAGCACAAAACCAAGTATGGGGCCCTTGGGAGGCTGGGGCCCTGTGTGGGTGAAGGATGTGCCACAAGTGGCCCTGCTCCAACCCCCGCAGGCCTGTGCATTCCTTGGAGACCGTCTCTGTTTACTTGGGCTGCTATCACAAAATACCTTAGACTGAGTAGTTTATAAGCAACACAGCTACCGCTCGAAGCTCAAGGCAGGGAGGTCTGGCATCAAGGCAACAGTAGATTCGGTGTCTGGCAAGGGCCTCTTCCCCATAGATGCTGCCTCCTGTGTGTCCTCAAAGGCCCACCTTTCCTGCCGACACATGGGATTAAATATCAGCATGTGAAATTGGAAGCACACAAACACGCAGACCATAGTAGAGACTTACTTCAAGGGCATTATTGGTCATGACATTCCTTTTTAAAAGTCATGTTTTTTCAATGATAAGCCTAAACTTTTTTTGTATTTTGTTTGAGACAGGGTTTTAAGTAGTTAGTAAATTGCCTGGGCTGGGCTCTAACTTGTGATCCTCCTGTGTCCGCCTCCCAGAGCCCTGGGATTACAGGTCTGTACCACCAAGCCCAGCTCCTTTGCTTTTTTCAAAACTGAAATACATTTTCTTGTATTTTGGCTTTCTGAGTCAATCAATTGTAATTTTTTTATGCCAGAGTACTGTGCATAGTTTTCTACTCTCATAATCATAGTATAAGTGAATAACCTCTAAGTTGTCTCTCTTTTCTGTAAACCTGAAAATGTGTGGATACCAAATTAAGACAAAATATTCAGGTTTAGAAGGAGGCAGACAAAGGCTCAAGATATCAGAATCAGTTATTGTGATTGGAACATCAAAATTTATGATTTTTCTCTTCCTTTGATTGCTGACATTTCATTTATAAATCTTATGTATGTGTATATATATAAGGTAAATGTGGAAACAATATAAGGGCAGGAGGAAGATTTGAGCTTATTTTATTTTTATGTAAGTGGTATAGCATTATTTACAAGTGGGCTTGGATTAGTCATAAGCATATACTATAAACTCTAAGGACCACTTTAAAGAGATAAGAAAAAAAATAAATACAATTGATATGCTAAGAAATCAGAGAACCCGGAATCATATTCACTGTCTAATCTAAACCCCAATAAGCAGAAAAGAGAGGAAGAAAAAGACTGGAACAAAGAATAAGGGTAACAAATAGAATATAATAACAAATATGGTAAATATTAATCCCAATACATTAACAATCACTTTGAACACTGGTGATTTCAATGCATCAATGAAAAGACAGATTGTGCGAGTGAACTGAAAAGAAACTCACTTTACATATAAAAACACATAGATTGAAAATGAATAGATGGAAAAAGATATACCACACTAACAACATTAGTCAAAAGAAATGAGGCAGGGAAGTTGTATTAATTTTAGATAGAACATACTTCAAAGCAAGAAAGATTATCAGGAGTAAAGAGGGCCAATACAGAATGATAAAGTGGTCAGTTCTCCAAGAAAACAACCTTACATGTATGCAACTGACAAAAGAGCAACAAAATACGTAGGACAAAAACTACAGTAAGTCCCTGACTTATGAATGAATTTCAGTCTGGGGAGAATGTTCATAAGTCAGATTTGTCCATAAGTCCAACAAAGTGAGTCTTTTATACCACTGACATAAATATATAATGTTACATATAAAACCATCAAACGTGCACAAAAATACAGTAAGTTCTCAACTGTACTGTACTAACGTACACTATCACACCGTGCAATAAGCCTACAGCAGGACAATTGTGATCATGTCTGGTGGACGTGTAATCTACTTCTCTGTTTTGTTCATATCAACGAATGTGCATAAAGTGAGTTCTGTCTGTATCTGTGAATGTTAGCAACCTGAATATTTGTAAGTCAGGACTTACTGGACTAGAATTACAGGAAGTACCTTAACCCAGTGTTGCCGTTGGAGGTACAGAATCTATCAGAGATAGAGCCAATGTGCAAGACACAGTTGAGTTCAGTTGGATATAGTTGACATCTAGAGGTTAATTCATGTGGGAGCCATAGGATAGACAGTTTCTTCTCATGTGAAACTTTTGTCACGATAGATCACATTTGGAACCACACAACACACTTTTACAGGTTTAGAAGAATAGAAGTCATACAACGTCTGCTGTCAGACCATAATAGAATTAAACTTGAAATCAATAGCAAAAAGAAAGCTGAAAAAAAGGAAATTCCAAAGCCATACAGAGGTTAAAAACATACCTTTTTAAAAAATGAGACAAGAAATCTGAAGAAAAAGTTAAAAACATTTGAACTAAATAAAGAGGAAAACATATCTTACCAAACTTTGCAGGATGCAACAAAACTAGTACTCTGAAACTAGGAAAAAGAACACATTAAATCTAAAATCAGAAGGAGAAAAGAAACAAGGCAAGCACAAATAAATGCTATTGAAAACAGGAAATCAATAGAGGAAGCTTGATGAAATCAAAAATTGGTTTTTTTGCAAAAAAAACAATAAAATTGATAACCCTGTAGCAAGCCAAAGGGGGGGGGGAGAGAGAGAGAAAGGGGGAGAGAAAAAAAGAAAGAAAATAAAGAAAGAAAAAAGAGAGAAAGAAAGAAAATAAAGAATAGCCTATATATAGTAAAGCAGTTGATTCAGTAATTAATCAGTCTCCAAAACAGAAAGTACCATAAAGTACCAGAAAGTACCAGTATCAGATGGATTCACTGGTGAACTCTACCAAGCATTTAAGAAAAAAATGAAACCATTCTCAGTTTCTATTATATAATAATGTTACTTGGATGTTCAATTCTGTCCTTATGTCTTCAAACCCTCATTTGCTGTTTGTCTTCCTGTCTGCTTGTTTCTGTTTTTTACTTTTTCTTTCCTTTCTTACTTCTTTCCTCCATCCTTCTCTCCTACCTTCCTTTTCTGTCATAGTGGTTTGCATAGTTATTACATTGTTTTTCATCTTGAATAATTCCACTCACGCCTATTTTATCTGATACAATGTGAATAACATTTTTAATTCTTTTTTTCACTTATATCTAAAAACAGTTTTTGTCCTCCAAGAGAACTTTGAGGGTCAAATATTCCACCTGTGTACTTTTAAAAGAAGAAATAGAAGGGGAGAGTTTATGTGTGTCTGTGTTAGAGCATGCAATCCTTTTTCTCTCTTCTGAAATTTTGTTAAAATGCCCGTACCATGCCTCACATTGCCTCTGGGAAGATGTTCATATGTTTAGAATTGTTTCTTACAATATGTTCAGGTGTTTTCCTTTTGCTACTACTCATTATGCAGGGCAGGAAAAAGATGGAGACACCCATGTACCTTGCTCTTCTCCAGTGAAAATTAGGGGAAAGTATTGGTGAGAGTTCTTAGAATCATTGCACTTAACTAGTATGGATTTGTGATGCTGGGGTTGGATTAGAATCCTAACCCTGCTGTGCTATTCTTCTCTGCTGCAGAAGTGCCTTGACTGCTAACATTTTAGTGTATTTCATTAAAGGTAAAATTCTATCCCCACCTGTTGGCTTTTCATTAATATTTGGGGACTGAGTTTCATGAGTTCTTTCTTTAGGTATTAAGGGAGAGAAATTCTTTGCTATAAATCCATCTATAATTTTAATGATGCATTTTTTCAATCTAGCATTGTGATTTTGAATATGTAATTACCAATCTAATGTTAAAATGACTAGTATGCTTTAGTTCAGACTTTTCCTATAATTAAGAAATAAAGCCCTTTTCCTCTGAATTCTTAGTTTTGCAGCCTACCAACGTGCAGAACAACTTAGCAGGGACAAACAAGGCTCAAGACAGTAGCAGAAAGAGAACATGTGCCAGGCACTAGAGGGACACTCCTCATCTGCCAGTGCCACGTCTCAGCATTTCATGGGGTCACCATGAAGTTTTAGCAAGGCCTAGGGATCCTGGTGACCGTTAAAGGAAGCTTTTGTTCACACATGTAGAATGCTACAGTATGACACCATGCAGCCTATGTTGAACAACCCCACAGTGGCAGGAGTGATTAGCAGGCCACCCAAAGAAAGTAGAGCTCAGGACAAAGACAGCAACAAAATCATCACCAAAATGAGGTTCTCCCTCCATGTCATCTTGGCAGCTGACGGTTTTCTTTTATTTCAAGAAATGGGTTTTCACACATAGAGCTTAGGTTTTACATGAGTTTATCAGCAGAAGTCTGTGGGAAATGGAACCAAGGGAGGATGGAGAAGAAAGGAAAGAGGGGAACATGACAATAAGGAGTTGTCATAGCTTATGTTAAGATCTCTCCCACAAAGCCTTACACAGTCACAGATGAGGCTTGCTCAGAGGTGGATGGATCTAGAGTGTACGATGCTGGGATTGACTCATGGTATAATGCTAAGATCAAGGGCACTAGGATTAAGGGTATGAGTGCCAGCCAGCATGAACTGTTTCTCCTCTGCAGTGACACCCTTGGAGATACTATGTTATGAACTGAGAACCCCATAAACTGTGAGATAAAAAAACCTTTCCACCATTAACTTCGGGTGTAGGGTATTTTGTCTCAGCAATGAGAAATGAACTTGCTACCAGGAAAGTGGGATCGCTGCTATGTGGTTCAGGAGCCTTTGGGACTAGTTTGTAAAAGGAGTTTGGAAAGCTTGGATAGAACAGCTGAAAAAGTAGAGCTGAAACATTTTAAGATTTACTTGATGGAGATTCTGTTCAAAGCTAGGAAAACCAAAAGACTGATAGAAATCTTGCTACTAAAGACCAAGATCTGAAAAAATCCTATGACCTCATGAGGCTTTGGGGAGACATCTAAACAGAGGCCATAACAATCTCATTTGCTGATTCTCAGAACTATTTTCTGTGCAACCAGGGTTCTGTTCAGAAAAGTCTTTGTCTACACCTATGGTTTCAAGAATTTTACCTATTCTCTTCCACCAGGTTAAGTGTTTCTGTATGAACATTTAGTTCGTTGATCCATTTTGAGTTTAGTTTACTGCATGGTGAGAGATATGGGTCTAGCTTCAGTCTGCTGAATGTGGATAGCTAGTTTTCCCTGCACTGTTCTTTAAAAAGTTTGGCTGTCTTCCAGTGTATATTTTTGGCCTCGTTTGTCAAAGATCAAGAAGTTGAATGCACTTAGGACTTTTTTATGTGTCCTCTTTTCTGTTGCATTGATCCTCATGTTTGCTTTACTGCCAGTGTCATCTTGTTTTTATCACAGTAGCTTTGTAATATAATTTTAGAACTGGGATAGTGATGCCTCTTTCTTCGCATTTTTTACCCAGGATTGATTTTGCTATTCTGGGTCTTTTCTGGCTTCATAATAACTTTTAGTATTGTTTCTCCAATTCTGTGAAGAAGAATGCTGTTGGAAATTTGGTTGGGATTATGCTAAATCTGTACGTCAGTTTGGAAGTATAGCCATTTTGCTATACTGGTTCTGCATTTCTAGAAATAGGGGGTATCTTTCCATATTCTGATACCTTATTGAATTTCTTTTTTCAGAGTACTGTACTGCAGAGGTATTTCACTTCCTTAGGTTAATTTCTAAGTATTTAGTTTTTCTTGATGCTTTTGTGAATGGTATTTTTTCCTAACTTCTTTCTCAGTGGGTTTATTAATGGTGTTTAGGAATACTTGATTTTGTGTTCTGCTTCATTATTGAATTTGGTTACTAATTCTAAGGGTCTTTTGGTGAATTTTTTTCATATCTTCTGTATGTAGGAACATGTCATCTACAAATAATGGTATTTTGTCTTCTTCCTTTCCTAAATATCCTTTTTATTTCTTCCTCTTGCCTAATTGCTCTAGCTAATCTTTTGAGCACTGTGTTGAACAGAAGTAGTGGTAGCAGACATCCTTGTCTTGTTCCTGATTTTAAAGGGAAAGTTTTCTGTTTTCCCCATTTAATATGATATTAGCTGTGGTTTGTCACGAATGGTTTTATCAGATTGAAATAAAGACTTTCTTACCTATTTTCTTCAGGTTTTTTTTTAATCATGAAAGGATGTTGGATTTTGTCAGCAGCCTTCTCTGCATCTACTAATATGATAATGTGATTTTTGTCCAGGCCTCTTTTTAGATGATGTATTATGCGTATTAACTTGTGTATGTTGAACTATCTTTGGATTCCTGGGATGAGGCCTACCTGGTTAGGATATATGATCTGTCTGATGATTTGTCCCATTCTGTTTGTCAGTATCTTGTTGAGATTTTTGCATCCATACTCACTAGAGAGATTGGTCTATAATTTGTTGGATCACTGTGTGGTTTGGGGAGTATTCCTGGGCTTTCAATTTCATTAAAAAGCTTTAAAAAGTATTGGTGTTTGCTCTTCCCTGAATTTCAAAAATTCTTCTGATTTTTTGTAGAATTCAGAATTGAAAAAAAAAGAATTCAGAATTGAGCTTTTTCATAGTTCCTATGTTATTTATTACTGTTTCAGTTTCATTGCCTGTTACTGGATTACTCAGAGTTTTTAGATTTTCTGGTTCAGCCTTAATTTGATTATTCATAAGTATCGAGGAATCATAAGTATCTGAGAATCTATCAGTTTTTCTGAATTATTCAATTTATTGGCACGTAGTTTGTACAGCATTTGTTAATAATGTTTTTTATTTTGGCAGTGTCTTTTGTGATTTCACCTTTTCATTTCTAATTGCATTGATTTGGATCTTTTCTCTTTTAGTTAGATTGACTAAGAGCTTGTCTATTTTGTTTATTCTTTCAAAAAACCAACTCTTGTTCATTGATTGTTTGTAAATTTTAATCTTAATTTCATTTATTTCTGCTCTAATATTTAAAATTTCCTGCCTTGTAACAGCTTTGAGTTTGCATTGGTCTTGTGGGTTTTTGGTGGCGGGGAAGGCCTTGCTCTCTTTTTGAGATGTGGGCATTTACAGCTATAAAATTTCCTCTTAGGAACACAGTTCCATCAGTTCTGGTATGTTGTGCTAACATTACCATTTAGTCCTTAACACTGTCTTATTTTTTCTTTGATTTTTTTCTGTAACCCATTGTTTAATTAAGAGTGTGTTTAGTTTTCAGTCATTTACATAATTTCTTTGTTTTCTTTTGTTGCTGATTTATAAATTCATTGTGCTATGATCTGATAATATTCAAGGTATAATTCCAATTCTTTTACATCTAATTAAGCTTTCTTTATTGGTCAGTATGTGGTCTACTTTGGAGAAAGATCAGTAAGTTCCATGCACTGCTGAAAAGAATGTGTATTCTGTTATTTTCGGAGGGAACACTCTGTGGATAGCTATTAAATCTATTTGTTCAAGTGTTTGGTTTAATTCTGATATTTATTTGTTGATTTTTTTGTCTAGTTGATCTGTTTGTGATAGTAGGGCATTAGAGTCCCTCACTATAATTATGTTTATGTTTATCTGATTATTTATGTACAGCAGTATCTGTTTTACGAAGTTCAGTGCACCATTATTTGGTTAATAATACATGTTAATAATTGTTACATCATCTTTTGGATTGTCTCATTAATCAAAATGCATAGTCTTTCTTTGTCTCTTGATCAGTTTTGACTTGAAGCCCATTTTGTCTGGATATAGGATAGCTACATCTCTTTTTTGTTTTTTTGTTTCTTTTTTTTTCAGATTCTTATTGAATGGAATATTGTTTTCCATCCCTTGATTTTTATTCTGTGAGTTTTCTTTTGGGTTAAATGTACTTCTTGTGTCCAGAACATTGCTGGATTTTGTTTCTTGATCTTTTCTGCTAGTCTCTTTCTTTTGATTGGGGAATCAATACTATTCACATTGAAAGTTATTACTGAAATGTATTGATTTATTCCTGCCATTGCTTTATCTTCCTGTTGTTGATTCCCTGCCTTTCCTTCCTACTTAACTGCTCATTCTATCTGGCATACATCTATGAGAACTTTTGTCACTGTTAGCTTCATTTTTCTATCTCTAGAGTATCCTTGAGAATTTTGTTGACTGTTGGTATGGTGGTCATGAATTTTTTTGTTTTTTTGTACTAGGAATTGAACTCACAACGTTGGGCTCACCAGGCAGGCACTTGCGCCACTGAGCTATATACCTGGATGGTCATGAATTATTTTATCATGAACATATCTATTTCTTGATCAATTTTAAAGGATAGGTTTGCAAGCTCTGTCATCCCTTATATTATGTACAGGTACAAATTCTCTATGGTGAATGTGATCATTATGTATACCTAAAATGTATCCATAAACTTAATTACTTAAATAAATAAAAAGATGTTATCCTGGGTTGGAATTTGGAGGGGGTGTGTATAAACACTTTACTCCATGGTCTCCCAGGCTTTAAGGTTCGTATTGACAAGTCTGTAATTGTAATGGGCTTTCCTTTACAAGTGATCTGTTAGTTTTTTCTAACAGCTTTTAAGATTCTGTTTTTGTGCTGGACTTCTGGAATTTTGACTGTGATGTGTTTTGGAAAGGTCCTTTTCTGAGCATGGCTATTTGGAGTTCTATATGCCTCACTTCTCTGCATGTTAAACTCTTTAATTCCATTTAATCTTAGATTATTCTTCCTCATATCATCTAGGAGCTGTTGGTCCAGTTTTCATGTTCTCTTGTTTTTAAGGTACCACTCACTAATTGGCCACTGACAATAGCTTTGTCTTCTAGTTCTGAACCTCTGTTCTGACAGTGATAACTTCTGCTGCTCATAATTTCAATGGAATTTTTAATGTCCTGAATTTCTATTTAAAGCCTTTTTATAGATTCTAACTCTTTTCTCTCCTGGTTATGTGTTTTGCATCATTTTGTTTAGCTCTTCTATTCTTTAGTTAGTGTCTAGTTTTTCATCCAATGAGTCACAACTTTGAGTGATAGAAAGGTACAAATTTCAAACCAAGTTGCAGTGGCCTTTTTGAATTGAGTTGAGCTGAATTGAGTTGAAAAGTCAGCTTTTCAGATGCTTACGTTGTTAGTTACATAATATCATTTATATGATCATTGCTGTTGTTCTTTAGGGCTCAGCCCGACTTTGCCCCTAGCACATTTGCTTGTGACATATGTGACAACTCTATATCCTTAACTTCCATACCTGTTTCATCGACCTCTTCTTTACTCTCCTCTTACACAGTGTTGTAGTTAGAAGTTATGAGGAGAACAATTAGAAACAGGACACAGAATTTATATTATTATTTTACAATGGTCACCCAGAGTAAAACACAAGAAAGTGCAGGAAATCTGTCCACAACACTAAAGACTCAGAATATTCAGCCAAGGCCCTGGATCCCACAGCAATGTCCCACATGTGTCCAGATGAAGACCTAGAGCCCACGACAATGCCTGGCATGAGTCCAACTGGAGGTCTAGAGCCCGCAAGAAGGACTCACACCAGTCTGTTTTATGGATCCGTGCTGAGAAGGCCCAAAGATCAGTGGTGGAAACTAGAAAGTCTACACCATTGGGGTGAAGGAGCTGTGCTGGTAGGTTGAGGGTTCTACACTGGAGCCAAGAAGTCACACTCATAATAAAGACCAGGGCTGTCCTGACAAGCACCACAGCCATCCACAGTGACATGGAGGTCCCAAGCTCCTCCAATGATAAGAACAGTGGAGTACATGCCAGAAAGCCAGCGTGATGAGTTTGTCCTGGAGATTAAATGGCACACGTCTTCCCCTCCAGAGCCAGGAAGCAATGCTCGATATAAGGACCCGAGATCCCCCAAAGTGAACCACAGCCACTCTCACCAAGGTCCTGAGCTCCTCCAACCACAATGGTCAAACTCACACTGGGGAAGCTAGTCATGACGAGCTCCTCCAGGAGAACCAATGGCTCAAACAGCAACACTTAGAGAAACCCACAACACCTAGCTTCTCCTCCATGTCTCTATTTATGCTGGCAACTTTCCTCAGGTGGAACATCTACACTTAGCACCATGCTGATTTAATTCAGCTGGCATTAAGTTAACCACCAGTTTTCAATCCATAACATACAGTTAGTGTCTGTGTATTTTCTTGAATGTTTGAGATAGCTTCACCTTGAACTTGGAGCTTCTCACTAGCCGGTAACTGTGTTTGTTGAGATAAATCCTCAATCTTGGCTTCCTCCAAAACTATGTAGGTACTTGAAGCTGGGCTCATATAGACACCTGCTTTTGTGATGACAAAGAGGATATTCTAAGATTTCTGGATACTGTAGTAATCTCTATAACCTGCCAAAGATCCTGGCTGGACATAGGTTTATGCTCACTCTGACTCTGTTTTGATTTATTGACTGGTTTCTGGGCTTGCAGTGGTTTTTTTGTTTTGTTTGTTTGTTTTTTGAACCAGGAATCAAACATCAAACTCAGGACCTCAGGCTTGACAGGCAGGTGCTGTGTTGGTGAGCTATATCCGTGGCCCTTAGCTGGACTTATTGTGTGCTTGCTTGTGTGAAGTCTTGCTCATAGAACTCTAGTATTGATTCATCACTGTCAGATTCGGTTCCAGACCCTGTCTTAGCCTGGATCCGTGGCAAGTCCTGCTCCGTAGCAGGGAAGGTTTCTGCGGTTTCACACACCTTTTATGTGAAGAATATGGAGCAAAGATGGTGGCAGAAAGAGAACGTCTTCTTTAGACTCACTGATGATTTTGTGTATTTGGCTCAATATCTTATTCCTTATATTTTCTGTGTGCTAATCAAATGGCATATTGATCCATTTTGTTATCTCCCTTGATATCTTTTGAGTAATTCAGTTGTGTAGTTTTAATTCTTCCTTTCTATGGATCAACTTTAGAGATTTGGGAGTTTGGGGAGGCATTTTGCTGGCTTGTATTCTCACTCATGTTTCTGTTTCTCTTTGTTTATTCATTTGTTTGGGCTTTGTTATTTTTGTTTGTTTGTTTGTTTTTGGGACCAGGAATCCAACTCAGGACCTCATGCTTGCCAGGCAGGCTCAGTGCTGTTGAGCTATATTCCTGAGCTGGGTTTTGTTATTGTTGGTGGTGAGGCTTGTGGGTTGATTGTAGTAGAAAGCTTTGTTTCTAGTATGGAGATCTTGTTATTTACTATTTACTTTTTTGTGATGTCTTCTGAGTGTGTCTAACTACTGAACTTTGCCACTGGGCCAGGATCCAAACACTTCCATTAACTTGAAATGAGATGTGGCAGTGTATTTGACCCTCTACTATGTTTTCCAGGGATGGGCCATAGTATGATAAATGACCCCAAGGCCATCCAGTTATTGATGTCTCAAGAAAATCAATTCATAGCAAGAGCTATGTCACTTCAACCATAGTAATAAAGCCAGCATTAATTATAGCATCAAACACAAAGTGAATATTGACAAACCCTTAGGGTTTGGGCCAATAAAATCCAACCTTTGCCCCAAGAAGAGATCTATAATTATAAACACTAGGACAAACTAAATATTGATAACTATTGACCAACAGGAAATATCTATTGAATGGAACTTTACCTCTACTGTCAGTGACACAGTGTTCAAATCAGTGTAATGTTAATTCTATCTAGAGAATAACTTTGTAGTTCTTCTAGTAATGGTGGAGGAAGTAGTGAACAAGTGAATTAAAAAAGCAAAAGTTGAAAAATTAACCCATGAGATATGAGGTAGGGAGAAAGGAAATTAGGGGTGTCCTGTTGAGGAGTAAAGGGAAATTAGTAGTGATAGAGAACAGTTGCTGGAAAGAAAAGACGAAGAAAAGAAGAAAAAATATAAACAGAGCAACAACAGGAGCTATAAAAAAGAAGAGAAAACCAGTTGGAAGAAGAAAAGAGAAAAGAAACTAACAGAAGAGAGAAAAAGAGAAAAACCACAATGTCCTCCCCCCAAAACAAGCAAAACAACAATAATATCAAACAGAACATTGTTTTTAAAGGATTAACACAAGGAAAAATTTCTTGTGCTACTGAATGAGTGGGTTTTTTTCCCCAAGATCTTCAGTCTTGGGATGCAGTCATGCCCAACTTTCTACACCTAGCTTCAGGGCCTATGGGACTGGCAGATGCCTTCCTGACCCTACGGGCTCTGTGCTTCATTCCCCTAGACTGTGGTTACTTCCAGCTCAAGGCAGATGAGGTACTGTCCTCTTCCAGATCTGCTCGGTGGGTTAGTCTTCACCTCTGCTGCTCCATGCCATGCTCCCTGGGACTGAGGGCCACTCCTTTCACATATGTTTTTAGTCTAAGTTAAAATATTTTAGAAAAATGAAAAGGTGGGGGTGACCTGGAGGGGCAGTCACCCCTCCATGTCTATGAAGCCACTGTGACCACTTGGGATGGTTCTCAGTCTTTTTTTTATATAGAGTATTTTTATTTCTCCCTATTCGTAGATGACTGTTGCAACTATTATATCTAACAGCTTCAAAATATTATTTGAAGTTTCCATATTATAAAATATTCCAAAGTGAATTGAATTTGTCACTGGACTGTTAGGTACACTGTTGCTTCACCCCTGAGAAGTCTTCCACTAACTCAGTGACAGTGACCTGGCTGAGTGGTCACCAGAAAACTGTTGTAACAGGGTGTACAAAGGAAAAGATTTAATACAGGGCATATAATTTATAGGATTATTTTACAATATTCACCCAAGGAATGCAAAAGGGTACAGGAAACATGTCCACATATTAGAGACCCAAACGATCCAGCTAAGGGCCTACATCCCACAGCAATTTTCTCCCCGAGTCTAGTTGGAGGCCCAGAGCCCACAACAATGTCTCTTGCAAGTCTGTATCAAAGTTGTGCACTGGGAAGGCCCAAAGGTCACTCGTGGAAGCTAGAAAGTCTGTGCCAGTGGGATGAAGGATCTGTGCCAGCAGGCTGAGGAATCTGCGCTGGAATCAGGAAGCGACTCTCAAGGTAAGGACCAGAGCTCCCCTGAAAGGAATCTCTTCCATCCTCAGTGACAGTGAGGGCCTGGGCTCCTCTGACGATGAGAACAACTGAGTTCATATTAGGAAAACCAGTGTGACAAGCTTTTCCAGGAGAATCAACAGCACACCACCTTGCCCTCCAATTCTCCTTTCATGCTGTTGGCAGCAGTCCTCAGGTGGGCCTTCCACACCCAGCACCACGCTGATTCAGTTGAGCTGGGTGTTACGACTATTAGTTAATCCACTGCTGAAATGGTTCAGGTCATGGTACATGGTCCTGAAAATGTATTTTCCATTTATTAAATATTTTTAGACCCATGCTCTCTCTATACATAATATAGTGCTAGTATGATTGAAATAGTCACATGGAAGATGTAAGTACTTCCATGGAGGACCTTGTAATAAATTTGAGAAGGCTAAACTTGCATGAAATATTAGGAAAGGATCATAAGGCAATTAAAAATGAGATATAGTTATGAATGCTAACACAGCTTATTTGTGATGAAATTGGGAATGAATGGTTTTGAAGGTAATAACATTTAAATCAGTGCCAGAAGACATGAAATAGAGAAAAAGAGGATAAAGGCCGTGTACTGGGGAGGAAGGTAATCTGGGGGCGGCAGCAGTTGAAGATGGAAGGGGCTAGGGAACAGGGTGTGACGTCTCCCTGAGTAAGGTTGAGCACGCGCAAACACTGGGCAGATGCCTTTAATGTGTTTCATCATGTAATACCAGGAAGGGCCGGTGTAGAATGCTTGGAGTGGCAGATAGTGAATTCAAGGAGAATGAGACTGAAGGGAAAGGAATAAACTAGTGGAAAATGAACTTCTGGAGAAACAAAGCAGTAAGAGGTGACAGGATGGGAGGCAATACTCTGGGCCGGAATACAGGCTGGCTCTGGACAGCAGTTTGGAGTTAGCCAGAGCAAATGAACTCTGGGGCAGAGGACAGGGAGGGAGAAGAGCCTGGAAGCACTCTGGGGTTCCAAGAACATTTGTAAGGTAGCTAAGCATTGCCTGATGGGGGCACTGGGGAGATTGCTGGGGTGGGGGTTCAGCATATGGAGAGGAGAGGCAACTAGAAGCAACCACCGTCTGTTCCTGTTTAAGCCAGTTTAAAGGAATGCTGTGGTTCAGGCCCAAAATAGAAACACAACAGGTTGCTGTGCCATAACCCTGAATGAAACTGTGTATATAGGAAATGAATAGGTTGATGTTGTAATAATGGTGGATGGATGATAGATAGATAACCGATAGATGGTAGAGATGGGTTATATAATAATAGATTAGCTAGCTAGATAGATGATGGTAGAGACAGGTGATCAATTAGATAGGTAAGTAGATTATATAGACCAACACATATATCAGCAGATGACAGAGATAGGTAGTGATGTAAGCTGGTAGACAGATAGGTAGGCAGACAAAGCTTTGTATAGTGGCTGGGCTCTGACTAGGAGGTTCACGAAAGCCATAGATTTCATTTCCACCTCTGAGTAAAACTGGGTAACTGGCAGAGTTCTCCATATTTACCCTTCCTTCTTCAAAAGTTCCCTTCACCCCCGGCACACCCTCAAAGCAGGTCAGCTGGCTATAGGAATGGAAGACCAGCCCTTTCCTTCCTTCTCCTCTTCCAAGCTCCTCCTAGGCGGCTCCTTGTGACTGGCGGCGAGAGCAGCAGCAGAAATATCAGGGGATCCCAGACGCATTCTGCACAGTGCTGCCAGCTCTGCAGAAATCTACCCTGTCTCCCCCTTGACATCCTCAGGGGAGCAATCCGTGCTACGTCTGCCATTGGTCAGAAAGTTAGATCCTTCAGCTTCTCAACCCTGCCTGCAGGGAAGGATTAAGTATAATAAGTGGCTTTATATTTTTTCTGTTGAAAAAATAAGCCCATAAATACAAAACTAAAATTCTAGATAAACTAAAACATTGCTTCCAATTGTTATTGGAAAAGCACAGCATGAGCAGGTTTTCACCTATTTTTAAGCTGTGATTTTATTTTTTATCATATGATAAAAATGTCCTCGTCACGCTGGTATAAGATGTGGGAACCTCTGTTTCTGTATTTTACCACGACTCCCATTTATTCACATTAGAGAAAAGAATCAATCCCAAGAAGAGACGCATGTTGTTTTTAAACATAAGATACATCAGTGAGCGAAGCATCACAGTGTGGTTGGCACTGAGGATTTAGCTCAGTGGCACAATGCCTGCCTGGCAAGCATAAGGTCATGTGTTCCATCACTGGTACGAAAAAAAAAAAGACACAAGCGCAGTGCAGTGTGATTAAGCAATAAAATGTCTGATATTTGCTCTAAAAGTATCCAAAAAAAACACAGATGAAAGAAGAGGACAGGCGTAAGATGGAGAAGAAAGGAAAGAGAGAAACATGACAATAAAGAGTTGGCCCTTACTATGGCTTGTGTCTAGATATTCCCCCAAAGTCTTATGCAGTCACAGCTGAGATATTTTCAGAGGGAGTTGGAGCTAGAGCGTGTAGTTGACTGATTCACAGTACAGTGCTGGGATCAAGGGTGTGTGATTGCTAAATCAGTGCACTGGTTTGTTTGGCACTTCCCTGATCCCAGTTGCCTATATAGTATATAAAAGGGGAGCGGGGAAAGCTGCCAAGGTCCTTTGCTTGCTTGCTATCTTATGCTTGCCATCAACTATTTCTCTTCTGCAATGCCACCCTGCCTTGGAAACAGCTGACTATGGGCTGAAACTTCCACAAACAGTAAGCTAAATAAACCTTTTCCCCTTTATCTTTGGGCACTGAGTATTTTGTGTCAGCAACAAGAAAAAAGTAAGATAGAATTTGGGGGGCTAGGGGTTTAGCTCAGTGGCATAAACACCTGCCTGGCAAGCATGAGGTAATGCATTTGATCCCCAGTACAAAAAAAAAAAAAAAGATAGAGTTTGGTACCAGAGAAGTAGTCATTACTGTGACTATACCTGACCACGTGGATCCCTTCCAGCCTGAGAGTCGCAGAGCACAAATTCCAGAATGGCAGCCTAGGGAAGTTGTTCCTCAGGATTTGGTTGATATGCAGTGGACCTCAACAGTCAAGAATGAAGGAAGCCCGGCTGCTGCTCCAGCAGACAGCAGACTAAAACCAGTCACCCACACGGTGCGGGTCTTAGAGTTAGAGTTAGAAAATGTTCATAGATGCAGGTTGAAAAATTAGAGCTGAAATGCCTTGAGCTGGACTTCATGAGAGATGCTGATCACAGCTCAGAAAACAAGAAGCCTGATAGAAATCCTGCCAGAAAAGACCAGGCTCAGGAGGTTTCTGCTGGGAAGAAGGACTGCATTGGCTCTTGGGCTACAGATGATGTGTGTTATACCTTGGCAGAAAGTTTGTCCACATTTTGCTTGTGTCCAAAGACTTTGCCTGAGACTAACATTAAGGGTGGAAGACTAATTAATCTTGCAGAAGAAATTTCAAGGCAGTCTAATGTCAAGGCAGTGGCATGGCTGCTGTTGGGAGATTTAGCCAGATCTGTGTTGATAATCAAGAGCAAAGAGCCCAGCAGGATGATTTGAAATGCTGTGAGTTTGGCCAGAAAGGACGTGTCAGTATATTGTGCCATTATACATTGGAAATGTTCAACTTTCTTTTCATTTGTACAAGGGTTTGTATGTAAGATTTTGCCTTAAATTCCAGAAGAGATTTTGGACTTGGACTTTTCAGCAGTGCTGAAACTGTGAGGAGTTTGGCAACTCTTAGAGATGGATTAAATTCCTTTTGCATAAAGGGATGTACATGAGTCTTGGGGGCTCAGGGGCAGAATGTTAGGGCTTGATGTCCCCCCAACACTTCATGAGCTCATAGACAGGGCTTTTTCAGAGGTGGCTGGATCTAGAGTGTGTGATTGAGTCATGGTACAATGCTGAGATTAAGGATGTGTGATTACTAAACCAGTTCACTGATGTGTTTGGCATTGCTGTAATCCCAGTAGCCTAGAGTGAGTATAAAAGGGGCAAAAAAAAAAAAAAAAAAAAAAAAAGCTGCTAAGGCACCTCCCTTGCTTGCTTTGCTCCCTTCAGCGTGCCATGAACTGTTTCTCCTCTGCAAGCCCTATCTGCCAACCCTCCCTGTCTTGGAGCCAGTCACTTATGGAATGAAACTTCTACCCTTTCCTCCCTTAACTTGTGAGTTTTGGGTATTTTATTTCAGCAATAAGAAAAATAACTAAGACAGAGATCATATTAAATTGAAAAGCTTATGCAGAGGAAAAAACCAAACAGAACAAAAAAAAAAACCAACTAGAGTGAAAAGACAACCTACAGAATGGAAAAAAAAATTAGCCATCAATTCCTCAGACAGAGGACTCATATCTGAAATAGATAAAGAACTCAAAAAAAAATTAGCCCCATCCAAATAAAAGCCTTAACCAAATAATGTGCAAGTAAAGCAAATAGACAGTTCTCAGAAGAAGTACAGATGGCCAATAAATACCTGAAGAAACACTGAATATCTCTGGCCACTAGAGAAATGCAAATTAAGACAACACTGAGATTCCATCTTACCTCAGAAAAAATGGCCACTATCAAGAAACCAAATGATAACAAATGGTATCAAGACCATGGGGCTAAAGAGACCTTTCCATGTTGTTGGTGGGAACGCGAACTAATACAACCACTATGGAAATAATGTAAAGCTTCCTCAAAAATCTGAAATTCCATTTGATCTAGCTATTCCTCCTCTCAGAATCTTCTTGAAAGAGTTAAAGACATCATATGATAATGATCCATGCATACCCATGTTTATAGCAGTGCAATTCATAATAGCTAAATCTTGGCTTATATGTCAACAGATGAATGGATAAAGAAAATGCTGTATTTGCACATAGTGGAATACTATTCTGCAATAAAGAAGGATAAACGAGTCATTTTTAGATATTAAAAGTGAAAAACTAAGAAATAGTTAAGTATTAAGATAAACTTGGCCTTAGGCAAAACGGTTAATCATAATTAACAGATGATCGTTATACAGATTTCCTTAGTTTTTGTGTTTTTTGGGGGAAGTTGCTTTTATGTTTTGAGAACAGGTGTTGCTGAATTGCCCAAATTTCCCAGGCTGGCTTCAAACTCAAGATCTTTTTGTCTCAACCTCCCACATGCTAGGGTTACTGGTAACTGCTTTAAGTATTATTTGCCCGTTTCACCTTTTCTCTTGTACCATGCTTTACTAATTACATAGTGTGACCTTTCTTTTTCCTAGAATACTGTGAACAAAACATAACTGTCTAGTTTTCTCTTGTTAAAACTATCACTTACTCCTAAATAATGAAACAATAAATGTTAATGAGTTTATATGGTGTGCCCACATCTAGAGATAACTGTATGAAGTAATAATATGAGTCCTTGGTTTACTTGGCCCCTGGACATCTCTACTGTCATTCAGTAATCCACTCATTTGGTCAGCTCTGGGTTAGTTATCATTTAAAAAAGGGGGGGCACACAAAACGTATTGTATGCCTAAGGCATGGGACCATTAGATTCCCTAGCCAATGATTTTGGTGATGACCCAGAAGACACTTTTTCATATTTGTGGATAATTAGTAGCCAGAACCGTAGAAAAATCACTGAATGACAGGCTCCTCCGCCAAAGGATTTCAGTGGGATAAAAAGATGCATAACACTAGAGTGTATGAGCTAGGTGTGTGGCACATGCCTGCAATAGCAGCTTCTCAGCAGGCTGAGCTGGGAGGATCACAAGTTCAAACTCAGCCTGGGCAGCTTAGCAACTTAGTGATAGCCTGTCTCAAAATAAAAGGTAAAAGGCGACTGGGAATGTAGCTCAGCAGTAGAACATCCCTGGTTGTATCACCAGTACTGCAAAACAAAACAAAACAAAACAAATCCAAACAAAACAAAGTATGAGGGTCTGCAGTGAGTCAACAGTGTATCCACATAAGGAAATGTGTCTTGTCTTTGTGCAAAAGCCTAAATGTCCTTAACCAGGGCCATTCTGTAAACCATTCCCTCAGTGTCCCTGGCTGGAAGGTGCTAGAGAAAAGGCCCAGGAAGCAGTGAAAGAATTACAGAAGCTCTATCATAGTCACTAGGGATAGAGGGAGAAGCAGGGAAATGCAGAGTGCAAAATCTGAGCACACAGCTTCAAAAAGCAGCCGGAACCCGGAATAAATCAAAAGATCTTGTCCATCCAGAAGCAATGGCACAGGCCTTCAGTCCCAGCTACTCAGGAGCCCGTGACAGAATGATTGGTCAAACCCAAGAGTTCAGAGCAGGCTGTGCAACGCAGCAAGATGCCATATCGACAACAAAAACACAGATCTTGTAAAACCATTGCGGTACCGAATCAGGCAAAAGAGAAAGTAGCCAGAATAGATGGAAGTTCTGCGGCAGGGACTAGAAAAATGAGGATGGCCCAGGCTTGCGACCCCTGCACGGCACCACCAGATGGAGGCGCTGCCCACTCTGCCAGCCCGGCTCGCAGAGGGGTTTGCTCTGTGCCTCTGCCTCTCCCTACCCTACCTCACATTGCCCTGCCCCAGGCAGCAATTTCCATCTCAACCTCTTTCCCCTTCTTGCTCAACTAATGCAACTCACAGAAGAAGCCCTAGGCCTTCCCAGTACTCTTCTCTCAGTCTTTAGAAGGAAACCGAGCATCTCACCTGCAGGGAGACAGATAAGCTGCCCCCTTCCTTCCAGGCAAGCTGGAAGGAATTTCCACCACATGTCATTAGACCAGTGACCAAAGGGGCAGGGATGAGGAGCCCGGAGAGAAGGTGCCCAGGGCACATAGGTGGTTCTAGGCACAGGTATTCAATAAATTTTCATGTGGCGCTATCAGCACACAAGAAGAGGTTAGAAAGGACATCCAGAAATTGGCTGAGTGGATGGGTCGAACAACAGCTTTCTCTTCCTTCTCTTTCTCCTTCTCCTTTTCACTGGTAGGGATAGAGCCCAGGCCTTCGTGTATTCTGCACCGTACCCTGAGTTACAGGTGTTTAGATTCTTTGAAATGGGAACGTGTCTAGCCACAGCCACAGGCTGACGTAAGTAAGACTTCTGGGCCGGTGGACTGATTGGTTTCTGTTCCATAAAACTCTAAATGTGCCTGCGTGGTACATCCAGCAGAACTTCTGCGGGAGATCTGGGAGGGTCAAACAGGCCCAAGGATGTCTGATGCCACCAAAGGGATTAATAAGATCACAGGGTTCTTGTAACAACACATGCTGTATATTTTCCCTCTTGCTTCAAACTACTTAACCCACGTGGAATGAAAGTCCTGACACAACCTCAGCCACTGCAAGCTGGGCAGCTCCATGCTCGGAGAACCGTAGGAAGACCCACCTTGGTCTCCTTTCGGTCTCTTACACCGAAGCTGTGCCACTTTCACGCAGTCTTGAACATTAAAGCTCTCGGCTGTACCAACAGTGTGCCCCTGAACAATGGCAAGAAAGAAACCACAAGAGAATGTTTGCAGCTGATAACAAGAGAGAGTGTCTGGTTCTGCTAACCAAACAGGAGATGAAATGTTCTTTTGTACGTGAGCAGGAAGCAAGCAGATAGTCACCTCAATGGCTTTTTATACCCACCAGGTGTGTTGAATTTGATCTTTTCCATCAGTATTATCTATAAAACCTCTTTCATGTGTGATTTAGTTAGAAGAGTCCTGTAGCCCATTATGTAAAAGTATTATCTCTTTCAGGGAGAGGGGTGAGAGTTATACCTTTATTCCCCCGTATTGAAGTTAAAATGAAATCACAAACAAAACCTCAGAACTATTCCTACCATTTCTGTTCTAGTTCTTTATGAGAATGCTAATGCAACTCACAAAAAGACCTTGGGAAGAAATTGCTGACTATAATTAAAAGCCTACAACTCTTCAAAAGAACAGTTGGGAATTTGGGAAGGACCACACCTTTTGCATCATGGATCCCACATAAACCAGATTTGGCTATGGCTCAATTAACCTTAACTATCTGAGCGATACATACACATTGTCGGTTAGCATCTTAGAGTACTATAAAGATCCTTTCCAACTGTCCATCAAATGCCTATTCTGGCTTCACAAATTCGATGTAGATTCATTTTTGGCACTGGATTTGGGAAGTGTTTCTGTGTTCAAAAAAGAATCAAAATAGCATTGAAGAAACAAAAAAGCATTATGTTGAACTTTTATAGATTGTATTATGGACCATTTTCCCCCAGACTTATCTGAGGGAAAATGTGACTCTCCTAAAAAGCCCTCCTCGGTTTTTCCCTGCAGATAATCTGCCTGTGCCTACAATCTTGGTGAGCTCCACGCCTCTCTAGTACCGAGCTGGGTCCTGCATTGTCAGGGCCTCTTTTTTGTCAGCCTCTGCGTCAGATCCTGGGCCCCTTGCAAGCAGTGGTGGTCTTTCTTCTGGGGTCCCCCTGCCCGGGCTGCAGTAGGTAGCAATGCTGCTACCTACACCTTGGGAGAAGGTTTGGGAGTGACACGCAGCTGGGAGGTGAACCACAGGGCTCTGTGGGTGTGTATCGGGCTTTTCTTGGCTGAGGACCAGTTCGGAGAAGAATCAGCTGTGGTCTCCCAGCTCTTCCACAGGCGATTATGTGGTTTGAGTGGAATGAGGCATGCTGGAAGCAAAGCACAGGTGATAGGGAGAGAAGGGAGGGGCACTGCAGAAACACAAGGGGCTGGTCAAACCCAAAGGTGACCCTCAAATCCACGGAGTTTTGCTTTTCTTCAGAATCACAAGGTGGGGAGGGACCCTGTATGCATCACATGCCGAAGCTCTTGACTCCATGCATTGCCTGTGGGGAGCTGCGGGTGGCCACCTCTGAGGCACAGAAATGGGGCAATTTCAGGTTGCCCAATCTTGCAGGGTAGGGAGGGAGTCCAGTCCTTCAGGAAGAGTCACTGGCCCGTTTAGGAGCCATCACAGTCCCACCATCTGCCAGGTTTTCAAACTTGCAGTATTTTATTGGGACAAGACTAGGCTGCTCCATGGATGGAGACATAATCGAGGGACAAACAAGGTGGAATTGGTGTCATTACGAATCATCACAAATTTGCTTCATCTGGTTTTTTTCCAAAAGGCGCAGAATCGCTCATCTTGTTAGCAAGCAATCACCAGAAAGTTAGGAAATTTAAGTTCGAGCGCACAGCCCTTACAAGTTTTGCAGGGACAGTCTCACGCCTCAACTTTTTAAAGGTATCATGGTGTTATTCCTTGTTTTGCTTCTAGGAAGCCCTGGGTTGAGGAAATGACCTGGGCGGGTGCATCAGTACAGCCAAAAAAGTCACAGACGCCCTCCCCTGGGATCGGAGCCGGGTCTGCAGTCTTCCCTAAGGTGCCAGGCAAGCGTCCGGTCCCCTCGGACTGTCCTGGTCCAGCGCGCCCTGCGCGTAGGGTCTCTGGCGCCTTCCTAGACGTCTCAGGACAGTCTGGCGGGGTCGGGGCGGAGGGACAGCGCAGGAAGAGCAGGGAAGGGGAGCGGACCCGACTGCGCCTTGCTCTTCGGTGCCAAGGACACCGTCGCGGAGGCGCGGCCAACTTCCTTTGGATCTGACTTCCCACCCCGGGGGCCGGGCGGTGGAGCTCCAGCCCGGTCCCCTCTCTCGTTGCGGGCGGACCCCAGAGCTGAGTAAGCCGGGCGGAGGGAGCCTGGAAGGATTTCCTGCGCACTGGCGGCCGGAGGGCGCGGAGCGAGGACCCTGAACCTGTCAGGGCCGAGCTCCTGGCCCCCGCACTGCCCCCGCCCCCCAGCCGGGCGCACCCGCATCCAGCCGCTCTCCAGAGCCGCAGGGAAGCGAACCCGGGAGAAAGAAGAGGGTAGGTGGGTAGGCGGATGAGGGGTGGGGGACCCCCTGACGTCACTGGAAGGAGGTGCCGGAGTAGGAAGTGAGCGGGAAGGGCTTTAAATCGCCCCCGCCCTCGGCTCCTCTTCATCAGGGTCCGCGGGAGGCTGGAGAGATCCAGGCGGACGCTCTTCGCGACTCCTCCCAGGCGGCGGCGGCGGCGGCGGCTCGGAGCGGGCTCCGGGGCTGGAGCGCAGCGGCCAGCGGGCGCGGGGCGGCGAGGATTACCCGGGGACGCATCGCCTCCCGGCTGGAGCCTCGCAGAGGAGCTCTCGGGGTGCAGAGCGGAGCGCAAGAGCACTGCCGGCTCGCCGACCGGAGGGAGCGCGAGGACCGGGCGAGCAGGCCGCGTCGCGCTCACCATGGTCCGCTGCCGGGACACCGGCGTCCTGCTGTGCGCGCTGCTGGGCTGCCTGCTGCTCCCAGGTGAGGCGGGGCTGCGACGGGGCTGCCGAGCGCTGGGGCTGCGGGGCCGGGGCCAGGTGCGCGGGGGGGAGGCTGCCCTCGGGGACGCGAGCTTCGGCGGGAACACGGACCCTCGTCGCAGCGGGCACGCGGGGGCCACGGCGGCGCCCTCTCCCGCCTGGGCGCCCCGGAGCGGCCGGCCGGGACCCGCAGGCATCACCATCCCGCCAGGCGGCGGCTCCGAGCCCCAGGTCGTAGCTGGGGCCGCCCCACTGGGTGGCAGCCCGGGTCCTCTGCCCAGCTCCGGGGGGAGTCGCCCCCCGGAAGCTCTGGGCACGAGGAGCGGCGCTCCTCGGTCCTTCCTGCCACCCAAGCCAGCTCCCCGGCGGCCCGGAGCGTGTCCCCGGGACCCTTCGGAAGCGAGAGCCGCGCCTCCCGGACGCCCTCAGGGCTGCCGGGACGTGGGTGAGCCTGGCACAGGCCTCGCTCCAGGGGAAGGAGGACGACAGTTGGGGACGGTCGCGCGCTCGCAGGGAGCGGGTGGATTCCAGGAGCTGCGGGCGCTGGGGCGGCGGGACACGCGTGCGGCCGGCGCGCCGGACCTTTCGCCGAGCGGCTCGGCGACGCCCTCTCCTCCCCGCCGCGCGCACCGGGTGGGGCTGCGTGGGGCGCGGGCCAGCCTGGGTCGCCGGCACGCGTGACCCTGGGCTGCCCGGGCAGCAGAGGGCCCACACACCGTTAAATGCGGGAATTGCAAGCCTGACCTGTAAGTTCTGAGCCAAGAAAAAAGGACAATTTGGACCAAAAACTACTGATGGAGGAATCCTGACGGTTTCCCGGCTGCCTGAGTCGCCTCTCGCCGGGCAGGCGTGCGGAGGCCGGCGGTGCAGCGCTCGGGCCGGAGATTTTGGGAACCTGTAGCGCGGAGACCGTCGCCATCAGGGGTCCAGGCCGGAGGGCCTTGCGGGCTCGGACTCGCCGCCTGTGCGAAGCAGGGCCGAGTGGCCAGACCCTGTGGCTCGGTCCTCCAGGTCACAGAGAACCACAATTCGGAGCGCGTTTTTTTTAAAGGAGAAAAGTAAAAATAATTGAAATACAGGAACGTGAGGTAAATCAATCATAGTGATTCCCAGGAAGGACAGTCGATAAGGTTGAACGCGTTATTTAAAATTAATAAAACTTACCAAGCCCGAAAGGCTGTAACAGATTTTTTTTTTCCTTAGTGAGAAAACTAATCAGACGGTCAGTTTTTAACAGTAGCGAAGTTGCAATTAGATCGGTAAAACGCACAGACACCAAGGCGGGTTTGAACTCCTGCTTTCTGAAAACTCTTAGGTTGGGAAAGGTACAAACTGTTATTTCGCAAACACTTTTTTTTTTTTTTGGTTTTGAAAAGCTGCTTATGTTAAAATATAATTGCCTAGAGAATTAAAGAAAAAAACTTCACCGGTCTGGTATAGAAAAATAAACCTAGGTAAATTTCTTTTGAACTAACAAAAAAAATATGGTGGGAGAAAGCGCACGTTACTGGATTTTTGTTGTTGTTGATGTTTCACATTTTATTTTTATTTTAAAGACGTGGTGTAGTATGGCGAAGTGCAGTGTTGTTTGAGAACAGCGTCTTGGGTGGAGAGCTTTACGGGGTCGTGCGTAGGATCTTCTGGTGATTTTTCTTGGATTCTAACTTATTTAATGGGGAAGGAACCTGGGCGCTCTTTCTGGTTTGTAAAATGTTTTTACAAGTGTTGTGGGAGGAAGGTGCAGCCCTTTTACCTGCTCCTGGAGACGTTTTATCGGCGCGCGCAGGCTGTGGCTGCCTCTGAGAGCTGGATTACAAACCTTGCGCCTCCAATGGGCTACTGCTTCCTAAGCCCGTCTGGGTTTTCGGCCTGCCTTGGGGGTGGGAGCTGCATTTTTCTGATCAGAAAGAGGCCCCCGCTTCCGCCCTCTGAGCTTATCGGAGTCTGCCTGCACCTCTGTAGAGCCCGGAGCTGTGTCTCTGCAGATGCCGCAATTTTGAGTATTTATCAGTTATCAATATGGGGGGGGGGGCTGGGTGTGTGCGCACGCTCAGGCAGAGATTGAGTCACCTGAAGAGGTCCTGTATTTTCCTTCTAAGGAGTATTTACTTTCTTCCAAACCTGTAGTGGGGGGAAGGTGCCCCCAATTCAGATACTTCGTGTCGTTTTGTGTGGGCTCTTTCTCTCTAGGAAGTGTAGCAGTCTTTTTTTCCCCCTGCTTTAAAACTCTTTTACTGCACCATGCCTTTGAGCATAGCCTCAGATCCCCCCACCTTTTCTTGAGTTCTCCAGCCGCTGATATTTACAATTTACTATGGCTGATTTCCTATAACTTGGTGTCTGCACAACATGAAGTTCATTCAGAATGTAGGTGAAAATACCTATTTCCAAGTTGAGTGCGATGCATCTCTCAAAGTTTCCTTTACATCAGTGTTTTTGTTTTTGTCAAGGTTTCTGAAAGCCGCGCTTCCCCCACCAAACTGCATCTTTGAAATGTTCATCATTTAGGACCTTAGGCGGTCTGCATAATTTTCCAGCTGATGGGTCATGTTGCTGATAAACCAGGCAACCACCTACTCTAGTTCCTCAAATATTTTCACTTTATTTTTGAGTACAGTACTTGGTTAGCTTTTTCTTTCCCGGATGAAAATGCTCTAACAGGAAGTGTAGTTTCTTGTCTAATAATCACCAAGTAGGGTTTTTTTTTTTTGTTTTCATATGTAAAATGCAAAAAATAGAATACGTGATAGGCCGTTTTCCGACTCTAAAATTCAGTAAATGATTCCAAGAAACAGACTGAACCCAGTGTCTTTCCTCGCCCTCCTTCTTGCTCTTCTCCCTGGCTGTCTTTCTCTTATTTATGTTTGCAGACAGACACTGTGCTAAAGCAAATGCTGCTGTGGCTGGCAGGATGAAGTGGGTTTCTCTGTGACTAACAGTAACTTGCTTTTCCTCAGTACATTAGTATATACCTAACCACCCAGTTGGTCTTTATAAACTGCATTTTGCCCCCCCCCCAAAAAAAAAGCACTGACGGAGGAAGCCCAAGTCACTAAATCATATCTTGAGCCTTTCATCAGCAAACTATGCTACCACATGATGGCTGCTCTAAGTCTTAAAAGTACCAGTGATTTAAAACCCTGTGTGTTTCTTGATTTTGAAATATTGTTCAAAAATGGCTTTGTTATAGAAGAGTTCCAACTTTCAACAGGGCAGTTGAAAACCCCTAATTTAAAAAGTGAACTTTTAAAAAAAATCAAATAATCGCTTTACTTTTTATTGGGATATTTTAAAATCTATTTTGAATTATATAATATAAAAATTGAGCCAAGCATGGTGGCACACACCTACACACAGAGCACTGTGGAGGCTGAAGCAGGAGGATTGCCACCAGCCAGGGCTATCTAGTGAGTTCAGGGCCAGCCTGAGCTGTAGAGTGAGACCCTGTCTTCAGAAAAAACTGAAAATGTGTTGCAAAAATGAGTGTATACTGACCAGAAAAAAATAACTGCCTTAATGAAGATTATTCAAGGTATTACCATCCACATAGCAAAGTTATGTTTACGCTGTCTTCCCAGTTCAGCAAGAACAAAAAACAGCGTAAGTAGCTTTCAGTTGAGAGCAAGAGGGCAAGAAGCTATCTTGGTGCTAAGGTGCTAAGTGCAAAGTCTGCCATTGGTGGTAAAGAACAGGCCTATGGGATTCTTTGGTTCAGCTGCATGATTAAGAGTATGTTGGGTGATATCAAAAAATGTCATTTTTCAG
>PVJX010018631.1:0-36201 GCA_004027295.1 Dolichotis patagonum
GTGGCTGATGTAGCAAGATTCTTGTTCACTTGGACAAGAGTGTAGACATTCCCTAAGATGTTCCTGTTGATTGTTCTGTTCCTTTTCCTGCAGACTCCCATCTTAGTGTGTAGTTTTAAAAATGAATACTGCCTACACAAAAGGAGCACAAGTGTGTACAAGGATGGAGATGTGGTGATTGGGGGATTTTCTCCCTTTTTTTTCATGTATACTACACTGGTACCTCACAACTAAAGGTACTACAGGACTACTTTATCATCCCATAAGTGTCTTTTATGATGTATTTAGTTTCTTTTTTGTTATGAGAAAGCATAGTGCCTAAGTATCTTGGTTGATTACATCGATATTCACTCTATAGCTGATCTGTCCTCTCAACTCATAGATGTAAAGTATGTCCAGGAATTATTTTGTATTTCACTATACTCTTTTCAGCTTTTAAAACTGGGAAGAGAAACTCTTATGCTGATAACTTGCTCTTTTCAGGTTGGAATCTGTGGGATGCATCACCTTCTACCTTGTTCTATTATCCCAGACTTCCTGCCAAGTGTGCCACTGCCATGCAGCATATTGGGTGATAGTCATTGGAATAAGAGGCAGTTGTAATCAGTGCCAAACCACTGTCACAAAGTATTGTTTTGACACAAAGCATTGAATTCTAATTTTATCTAATTATGCATAAAAATCTTGTACCCATGCAGAGTGTCCACTGCCATTCATAATCCTTTTTCTAGGGGAGACTTATGCTCTAGATATTTAGTTACATTTACATAATGTGCATGTAATGCTCTTATGCAGTGTGTCCGCCATGATTTGTGAATCTACAAGCCAGAGAACAAATAGGAAATAATTCATCTATGAGTTCTATAACCAAATGTTTAACTAATTAATGGATTTTGCAGAGTCAGAGGACTCTTGCTCATTCATTCTGCCCCTGTGTGGAATAGGGATGGCACTGGCATAATTATTGATTGGGTCTTGTCAGAATCTGAAGTCACAAATGCTCCTGTAACTGGGAGCAGTAATGGCAGTGTAAGAAATACTGAGCCCCCAGTTCCATAGATTATGTGTGTACATTTCTCATATTCATTAAGATGTTCCAATGTATGTTTCTACTTTTATCCCTTTATATTTTTACCCACAATGTCATGATATTTGAGACAGGGTCTCTTTGTATTACCAGTAATAACCTCAGTTTAAGCATGCCCTCTACCCAGGTGTCTGGAACACTGGCATTATAGGCAGGTTATATTATATGTGACAAGAGTGTTTTCTTTACATACTGTTCCAAACCATGTTATCTTTTGTCCTTATTGATGTTTCCCTTTCATGTGCTATAATTCTAGTAGCAACTGTGGAATGATGTACTCAGTGACAGAAAGTCAGGAATAGAGAGTGGGTAGATCATCAAAGTCTAATGTCAAGTCCTTGAAAACTTAAAAAAATAATTAATACATTGATTAAGAGTGGTGAGAAACATTTTTTATTTAATCAGGACAGAACCCTGTGTGTGTGTAGGGACCGCTTCAATGTGGTTTTGCACTGGTTTTGAGGATCTGCAGCAGCTTCTGAAAGCTACATGGGCCAAAGAGGTTTTATGTCCAAAGATTAGGATGAATGCCCCTGGGTTTCCATGAGTAAGAAATAACACAAGCACAGGGAAGCATCCTGGAAACAAACCTAAGGATTCTAGAGATGGGCAGCCCCAAATCTAGAAGATAGTGGAGGAGGAGGAACTAATAAGACAACAAGTGTCCTTAGATTTCAAGAATATTTCAGTTATGCTGTACATAGAGTGTGTTCTTATTTCAGGTAAGAGAGAAGCTAATTTCTCGATTTTGCTCTGCTCTCTATTTGCAATAGCTCAGGGAATTTGTCTGCTGTTCTGTTGGCCCAGTTTCATTCCCACAAATGATAAACCCCATCAGTGATTACAAAGGTAATCTTGGCAATTCCCACAGCTTTAAATTAGCAGGCTGAATTACCTACTGGGAAAAAGTATTAAGGGAAACATGAGAAATAATTTATTTTTCCTGAATCCAGAAGGAAAGCTAAAATTAGTTATGGGAAAATGTTACATATATATTTTCTCTGTATATAAGCAATATATTGCAAAAAATAAGTTTAATTATTCATAGGAAGTGATTGTCCATATATTCAGAAATGCTACGGCTTGAAAAACTAAAATAGTGACAATCATATATCTGACTTCTGTATTCACATACAGGCACTAGTTTTGAAGCTTTGTGTATTGCTTTGATGGTGCTGTAAACCTTTTTTCTTACACTAACATAGGACAAATATGTTAACATATATATCAATAGGTTCATGAGGAATCTTCTACCTCCATGACATATCCTGTAAGGTGGCTAAAAATTCACAGCTTCTCATCATTTGGAGCTTCCTAAATTTCTAACTTGTTTCTTACCTTATGTCTCTACAATAAGGAAGATAATAGATGTTTTATAGATGTTAGATTGTACTATACAAACACATAGATCATTTCCTCTGATTGCAGGAAATGAATACTGTGAATGAAATTAGTTGGGATCAATCTCTCTATATTTTAAAATGCTTTTACTATTAATATCAAACAACCATCTGGAAACATATTTGCTATGTTAGCCAGTCATGCAGTAGAATATTATTTCCTTAATTTTTACTTCAAGCAAGTCCCCAAAATTGATTGCAAGTAATGTGATGTTGCTATATTTGCATTATTTTAATAGTTGGATTTACTATACAACTTTTTAAAGAAAAAAACAATATAAACAATGATGCAAAATTTCAAAATAGGATTCTCAAATACTAACAATGGCTAGTACATTATTGCATGTCTTCAAAGTAGTTGCTTGTATCACAAGATATAAGTAATGAAACATTAATCAAACAATATAGGTACAAATATATCTTTTCAATGAACAACAGCAATTAGTAGTAGACCTCTTTTAACTACTACAATATATATATATATATATATATATATATATATATATTCATTTATTTATATTATTCTCTTTCATCTTATCTCCTTTCTCCAATCCCAGTTTCTCTTTCCTTTTGAACAGTTTATTCCCACTTCACAATATCTATTGTACATTTCTGTTATTTATTTTTTCAGCTTCTTACACAGTGGACACAATATGATGCTCACCTATGCAAGTCTGATTTATTTCACTTATGAGTATGATTTCAAGCTGCAACTATTCCCATACAAATGTCTCATTTACCTTTTATAGCTGAGTAATACTGCATTGTAGGAAAATATCACATCTCTTTTATCTATTCCTTGGTTATTGAGCATTTGAGTTATTTCCAAGATTTAGATATTACAAATATGACATTAAAAAATGAATGGACACTTCTTGTTGTACAATAGTATTTTTATTACTTTGGTGAAAAGCCTCAGAAGAGGAATAGCCAGGTTGCATGCACTCTAATCCTAGTTTTTTGAGGAATCTCTACATTGTTTTCCATATTGGTTGCACCAGTCAACATTACCACCAACCATGAAGTAGGGTTCCTTTTTCTCCACAGTCCTTCCAACATTTATTATTGGGTGTTTTCTTGACGATATACATTTTTACTGGAGTGAGGTAAAACCTCAGTGTTGTTTTAATTTGCATCTCACCAATTACCAATGACTTTGAACATTTTTTCATGTATATTAGCCATTTGTAATGCTTCTTCTGAGAAGTGTCTATTAATTTCAGCTGCATAGTTTTGGACTGTGTCATTGAACTTTGAGCAGGGTCCTGGGTTTTTTCCCATTATGTATATATAGAAGACCTTTCTATGACAGTCACTTGACTAAAAATTTTTCCCATTGTGTGAGTTCTCTTTTATCTTTGGTGGTGATTTCTATTGATGTGCAATCTGCCTACTAACATGAGATCCCAGTTGTTGATTCTGTGAAGTGTTTCTCTTGCTGTTTTGGTTTTGTTCATGAAACTTCTATCTATCTGTATGTTTTCAATATTTCTACTTAGTTTGTCTTCCAGTAAATGTAGAGTTTTTGTTTTAATATTTAGGTATTTGATCCAGTTTGACATTATTATAATGCACAGACATAGACATGACTCTAGATTTAGTGCTCAGCATGTGGACAGTTATTATTCATTGCACAAGTAATTATGGAGGATATCTTTCTTCCATTCAATATGTTTGGCTCCTATGTCAAAGGTATTCATGAATTAGTGTATTTGTAACTGTCTATACATCTTGTAATCTGTTTCACTGGTCACCAGGTGTGGGTTTTTTTTGTTTGTTTGTTGTTGTTTTTCTGCAGTACCATGCTTATTTTTTCACAGTAAATTTGTAGTATAACTTCAAGTCAGGGATTGTGACATCTGCTGCCTTGCCTTTGGTGCCCAGAATTACTTTTGCTTATTATTTGCTTATATTGCTTATATTTATAGCTTATATTTATATTAGCTTATATATATATAAGCTATATATATATAAGCTTTATATATATATTTCTATTGATTTATATATATAGCTTATATATAATATATATAGCTTATATTTACAGCTTATAATTATAAATATATTGCTTATATTTACATGATATTCAAAGGATTTTTGAATCTATGTTCATTAGGGAGATCATCCTCCTGTTCTCTTAAGGTGTCTTATGATTCCAGATGAATTTTAGGAAAGTTATATGTAATTCTCTGAGGTACATTAATGATATTTTCTTTGGGATTGAATTAAATCTGTCTAACAACTTTGGAAGTATGGCCATTTTCACAATGCTAATCCTCTCTATTCTTGACAAGGAATATTGTTCCTTTTTCTAACATGCTCTTCAATGGCCTTTCCTAGAGTACTGAAATTTTCAATATATAGAACTTTTACTTCTTTTGTTAAAATGATTTCTAACTGTTTAATTTTTTTGGATTATTTTGTTAAAGGTGCAGTTTTACTAACTGTCTTCTCAGAAAGTTTGTTGCTTGTGTACAAGAATTCTTTTGATTTGTGCATGTTGACTTTGTATCCAGCTACACTACTGAATTTGGTTAGCAACTATAAATGTCTTTTGGTGGAAATTTTGTGGTCTTCTAGGTAGAGTATCATGTCATCTGAGAATAGGGATAGTTAAACTTCTTCCTTCCTTATAATTATTCCTTTTATTTATCTCTCTTGTCTAACTGTTGTGGCTAATATTTCCAAAATTATGTTGAATAAAAATGGTGGTAGTAGACATCTTTGTCTTGTTATGATTTTAGGGTGAAAGCCTTCCATTTTCATCCATTTAGTCTGATGTTGACAGTTGGTTTTTCATAACAGGCTTCAATGACATTGAAGTAAAAACTTCTATTCCAATTATTTGCAGGATTTTTATCATGAAGTAGTGCTGAACTTTATGAAAAGCATTTTCTGGATGTATTGTGATGATTACAAGATTTTTGTTCTTGATTGTGTTGGTATATTATATTTATTGATCTACATATTTTGAACCATTCATGCATTCCTCGGATGAATCCCACTTTGTCATGGTGTATAGTCTTCTTGATGAATTGGTGCATTCTGTTTGCTTCTATATTACTGAGGATTTTTGAATCTATGTTCATTAGGGAGATCATCCTCCTGTTCTCTTTTTTGGTTGGGTATTTTTCTTATTTTGGTAACAGCATAATGCTTGCCTCCTGGAATGACATAGGGGATATTGCTTCTTTTTCCATTTCATTACAGATTTTGGGTTGTGTTGGAGTTAAATATTCTCAACATTTCTTGTAGAACTCAGCAGTGAATCCATCAGGACATGGGCTTTTCTTTATTGGAAAGTTTTATGTCACATATTCTATCTCATTAACTGATATTGGATCATTCAATATTCTGTATCTTTTGGTTCAGTTTGGCAATTCGTATGTATTTAGGAATCTGTGTGTTTCTTCTGTGTTTCCCATTCCATGAGCCTCAAGATTTTTGAAGTAGGTATTGATGGTCCTCTGAGTTTTCACAGGATCTGTAATATTTTCATCCTTATAATTATTCAATTTGAGTTTTTTCTATCCTTAATTCTTTGTATTGTTTTGCAGGCCTCCACTGCATTGATTGCTGCTTGGATTTTCGTAATTTTGTCCCTTGTTTTTGCTTTGGGTTTGACTTGTTCATTTTTTCCCAGAAGCTTCAGGTGTAATATTAGGTTGTTTATTTGTGCTTCTTATGAGTTACTGTTGTGAGAATTCACTGTTATAAGTTTTCATCTTAGGACTGCAATCAATGTGTCCCATAAATTCCAGACATGTGTCTTTGTCCTTATTTAGTTGTTGTTTATACTGTTTAATTTCTTCCTTTATTTCATCTGTGGATCATTGGCTGGTCATGAGGGTGTTCTTTAATTTGTATATTTTTATGAAGTTTTGGTGGTGTCTTTTACCATTAATTTCCAATTCCACTGTACTATTGTGAGATGATATACATGGGATTGTTTCAATTGTAACTGAGAAGAACGTATTCTAATGATTTCAGTAAAATACTCTGAAAACATCTAGTAAATCCATTGTTCACAGGTTTGGTTTAGTTCTGAAATGTCTTTGCTTTTTTGTCTAGTTGATCTGTCTCTTTGTGCTAATGAGGTATTGAGGCCTCCCATTACAATCATTTTATTTCTTTACATGTCTACTAATAGTTATAGAGTTGGTTGCTTTCATATTTTGTACATACATATTTGTAATTGTTTTCTCTTCCTATTTCTGTTTTTCCCTAACAAGTATGTAGTGACCTTCTTTATCTCTTTGGATCATTCTTAGTTTGAAGTTCACATTATTTACAAACAATAACTACCCCTGTTTTTTTCTGGGTTCCTGTTGCATGGAAGATTGCTTTCTATCCTTTCACTTTCAGTGTATGAATTTCTTTTTGAGTTAAATGTGTTCCTTGTGTATAGCACATAGTGAAATCTTGTTTCTTGATCCATTCTACTACTGTGTTTTTTCTTTAATTGATGAATTGAGGTCATTTACATTGATAGTCATAGATGATATGCATAGGTTTATCTTGTCGTGCTGTTTTTCCATTGTTGGTACCCTGTTTTCCCCTCTATTTAACAGCTTGCCCTGATTGGTGATATCTTCTTGTTGTTGTTTTTGGAATTTTGGTCATTTATCTTGGTCTACTACATTTTTCAGTATTGTGTGTAGAGTTGGTATGGAGGTTATAAATTTCTTTAATTTTTCATTGTCATGGAAGTATCTTGTTTTTCCACTAATTTTCAAATATATTTTTTCAAGATATGTCGATGTCATTTGGAAATTGTTGTTTTCTTCAGGACTGGAAAAGTTCTTTGAGACTGAAAAGTTTGTATTGAGAAATCTGCAAGGATTCTGATGGTCTTTCCTTTATAGGTGAATATTTTCTTTTCTTCAATATAGCATTCTGTTATTTTGCTTAATTTTTGTAATATTTATTATTGTATATCGTAGTGTAGTTTTATTTTGGTTACAGTTGTTTGGATTTCTGTATGCATCACTTATTTGTATATCAAACTCTTTATCCATGTTGGGAAATTTTCTACCATTTGTGAAGTTCTTTTATTTTAATGGCATTTGTGTTGTCACCACCTTTCTCGTTGACCCCAACCAAACGCATGTTATTCTTCTTTCCTTCATCTTGTATCTGTTGGATCAATTCTTCATGACGTCTTGTGATTTTTAAGATATCTTTCTTTCCATGTTCACTACCTGCAATTCTGTCTTTAAGCTTTGAAATTCTACCCTATCATTCATTCAATCTTTTGCATTTAGTTTGAATGGAGATTTTAGTTTTTTGGATTTTTGTTTGGCTCTTTTTCCTGGCTTCCATTTCTTTTCTATGTTGGACATTTTTTTGTTACTATCATTTTTCAAGGCTTATTTATTCTTTTATGTGAATTCTTTACTTTCATTGATTTTAAGCATGACCTTTTTTGGATCTCATGTTATTTTATCTATAGCCTTCTTCAATTGCTTTTCCTTTTTTATCATTCTGAATTTTCCTGTGTTTGGCTTCCAATTTCATCTATCTCACTGAGTTTCACACTTGCCCTGGGTGGGTGGAATCTTGGGTTGCTTTTTGCTTCTGTGTCCTGTCATTTTCTATTTTCTCTTTTTCATTTTACTTTGTTTTATTTGTGGATGCTTGCCAATTTCTTATGATATATAGCTTTATCATTTGTTTTTAGACTTCCATTGTAGATATGTGTCCTTCAGGGATGTCTTCTAGATTTATGTGATTCATTAGAGTTATCCCAAGAACTTACCATCCCAGTTTGCAAAGGACAAAAAATGCTATTTGGTTTGCTTCAAATCCTTTTGTACTGGGCTGTGGTGATGATGATGACACCATACAATCACAGTGTTTGCAGGAGATAAACACTATAACATGTATGAAATTATGGCTAAAATAGTACAGTTAATAACAATAGTTTCCAAGTAGAACTTAACTACTGACAAACTATGGTAACCATTAACCTGCTACCTCAAGCCACATGAGAAAATTCTAAGGTCATATAACAAAATCAAATATATGCCATGCACTTATAAGCAGTGACTTTACTCTTAGTGGGGTGAATTTACCCTCTGTTGGAGGCAGTGGAGTTTAGATGGGTAATAGAAAGTCTACAGTGATGAATGAGGTCAGATATAGTAGAGTGAAGACTGGAGGTAAAAGGGTAATCACCAGGGTTTTGGGAAACTGGAGCACACAGCAAGGAGAAATTGAAATAGAATGCATAGTAATCAGAAAGGACAGAAACAATGATTACACAATTGATAGTTTAAAATTAAGAAATATTTGAGGAAAATGGAAGATCAATAGAAGGAAATGAAAAACAAAGTTAGGAAACCTTAAGAGTGAAAATAAGAAGAAAGTAAGAAAAAGCAAATGCAAAAGAAAAAATGAGAAGGAATGAACAAGGAGACGAGGCAAAGAGAAGAGAGAGAAAAAATTTCAAACATAAAATAAACATCAAATAAGAAAATAAGAGGACTCCAAGCCAACAGGAAAAGGATAGCAAATCTAAGAGACAAGGGGCAATAAAAGTAGTAAAACATCTCTGGTATTTATACTTTTGTGATAGTGTCCTGTTAGATCCCAGAAATGTAGTGGGTATGAAGCTGATCATGGTGTCTGGATGAGAGGCTGGGACTGGTCTGTTGGTGCAGTTCTCAGGGTCCAACCAACAGCTCCTTGGCTGCTTCAGATGGTTCTACATTGCTGGTCTCATTGATTAGTCTGCCACCTAAGGCATGTGAGCTCAAACTCCCAGGACTTGGCTGTAGTCTTGAGTCTTGCTGTTCTCCATGCACTCACCAGTGGAGAGTTTCCTTATGCTCTTCCTGTTGTCCCCACCATCCTGAGAACAATGGCGAAAATACAAAGTGTAGACTCACACGCTTATAGCAGGACCCACTGATCTGAGACAGTTGGATTGATTATATGTCATGTATTTCCATAAGAATATTTTATCTGATGGCTTGTGTTTTATTATTTACATGTATTGTAATAAACTTTCCACTATTTCAAAAATATTTTGCATGTTTAGTGAAAGAAAATTTGGTTATCCAAGTAGTATATTTTTGAAGAGATTAACTGATATTGCTTTGAATATTTTGCATATACAATTTTCAATCTAAAAATTTTTTTAATCTGAAATAAAAGTATCCTTTACAAAAATCACAAATTTTGCTTTCTTTGTTTCACTTTTCATGCATTACACTGTATAACTGTATAGATCAGTCTGTATTAGTTAAGAGATTCTTTAGTGTATCTTCAGTTTACTTTACAATGAACATTTTTCACAATTCTTTTTAAATGTAAAAATAATTTAATATTGACAAGTGAATTGTAATCTGCACTCTTAATTATAAACAGTATACATGTATAGACATATGTAAATCAACAAAAAATTACATATAACACATTTCTGTATTTTTCTTTTTTTGGTGGAAATACTACTTTTCCTTGTCATTCCTGGTTTGTTTAAAAGATTAAACACATTATTTTTAGCAATTATCATTTCATGATTATTCTGAAATACTTCTAAATGTCATACTTTTAAAGTTTTTGCTTTTGCCTTGGACAAACTCTACATTTTATTTTAAATTAAAGTCATGGAAACTTCAACAAAAATTTGGGCAAGTGTTAACATGTGTGAACTATTTTCTCTGATGCTTTTGCATATTAATATTTATATTAAATATTCTACCATGAAAATGTTTTATAACTATTGTTGATACATCTGAGATATACATAATAATCACATTCATCATATGGATTATGTACCTGTACATTTCTATGCCAATTCCTCTTTTCTCCCATTCCTCTCCCCTCTTATCAATTCCTCTTTCCCTCCTTATTTACAAAGCTATTTCAATTTTATCTTTACTTTCTCATGTGTTTCTTTTCCCTTTCTTCTATTTCCATTCCCCCTTTTAGTTCCCCTTCCCCTTTGAATATTTTTTCCTATTTCTCATGAGAATAAATCTGTTAATGGTTGCTATGCAATATCTATTTTTACAAAAATGGTTAATTTTTAAATTTTGTATTGGAAATTTTGACAGTTCTCATGTATTTATATTTTGGTGGACTCACACTCTTTTTGGTAGGGGTCTTCCTTTATTGAATATTTTTTCATGGATTTGTATTATGAACAATTTTCTCCACTATGAAATACTAATGTGTACTTGTTAAGTCAATTCTTTCTTTTACTTGCTATTTGATTGCATATGTATTTCATCATTCTGAAATTCCAGAATAATACTAAAAATTTTTGATGATACACAAAATATTATTTGATTCTCAGCTTCTTAGGAATATTTATCCAATAAATGCACTCATGTGGAAAAAGAAAAAAAAATGTCTGAAGGCTGAGACCTAAGGCATTTAGTACTAGTTCAATAGAGATTCAAGTCAGTCATAAGTTTAGTTTAAAGTTCTACATGATGAAGACTCCCAAAACAGCCAAATTCACTGCCA
The DNA here is from genome assembly GCA_004027295.1 of Dolichotis patagonum. Lineage (NCBI taxonomy): Eukaryota > Metazoa > Chordata > Mammalia > Rodentia > Caviidae > Dolichotis > Dolichotis patagonum. The sequence continues at coordinate 10,960 of PVJX010018631.1, forward strand.
TCACAAGAAAAAAACCTCTGGATATGCAGCTCGGGGAAGCTTTACTGGTTGGCAGTATTCCATGTAAAAACACACACTAGTGATGAGACGAGTTAGCATTCTTAATGCCTCCACTAAAGAAAACAAGTGAGAGCCTGTGCTTTGAGTTTTCTTGCAGCTGGTCATATAGATCTACTCAATCTTACTTTTCTGAAGCTCAAAAATGAATATAATATTATATGCCTGAAGATAATAAAAAAGAAGCTTCATTCCACAATATATCACCCCCCATTGGAAAGCTTGTACTACTGTTCTTAGCACAAGTTGTGTAGGATTGGGTTGCAGTAGTTTCCTGTGCAATTCCTGCCTAGAAAGAGGGTGAGCTTGTATGGTTGCCCTCCATCACTCTCATTGTGACTCAATAACGTTCTCTTTATGTGAGGCCTAAGTTTTACATAGAAGGATTCCTGTACTGTTTCACCTTATGTTTCTTCTTAATTATCAAACACTAATTGTGTAGATTTCTGTGATATAGTGCTATAGGTGAATATTTCTTTGTATAATCTAGTGACCAAATCAAGAAGAATATAGTATCAAATACTAAATATCCTGCTTCACATGCATGAATGTGGAAAGATACTATTTCAGTTACATTCTAATAATAATATTAATATTAAATATCTCTCATGTTTCCTGATATCAGCTTTCCTTTGGAATAAGCATATTATTTCGTCTTTTACAAATACAAGAATATTTGAAAAAAATATTTGTAATGTCTCATTTAGGTTAATTCTTTGTTCAATTTGTTTTCAATAATTACAACAAGGCCATAATTTTATAGAAAATACACTTAAATTGTATTGCATATATTCACTTTCAATATTTGTATATATTCATTTTCAATATTTACAGCAAGGCCCTAAATTTTATAGAAAATGCACTAAAATTGTATTGCATATATTCACTTTCTATTAAGAAACTAATAAATGAGTACAATGTCTTTCTTATTACTAGAATGAAAGCAGAGGCTGTAATGCTGAAGTAGATCATTAGCCTTTTTTGAATTTTTTTTTGAGACAGATACTTACTGAGTGTTAAATTGTCCCAGCTGGGCTTGCATTTGCATTCTCCGTTCTTTCAACCCACACTGTGATCTAAGATTATATGTATGCAAAACTGTACCTAATTTGGTATTTGGATATTTTAGAAGTAAATGTCTGAGTGACTCTGTAAATTCACTCAGACTCAGTTTGTATTAAGACATTCTGTTTCAAATATGTTGAGTGCAGTAGCAATGCATCTATAATTTCACCTTCATTTGTTTTAAATATCACTCACTAAAGGAATTTATTTTTATCTTATAATTTTTTTTATTTTAAAGAATAATTCAGGGGAAACCAAGCAACCAGCAAGCCACTCTGTTAAATGGCTGGGGTATGGCAAGCCGAAGAACCCCATGGTGAGGCAGCATCATCTCCTGAGATCCATGCTATGTTGGAACTTAGGGTGCTGGGAAACTGAGGAATCAGCCAGCCACCCTGGTAAGTGGCTGTGGTCTGGCAAGCCATGGCCACCCCAGGGCGAGAAGCAGCAGCATCTGCTGATGTCCACTCCATGTTGGAACATATGGCACTGGGAAACCAAGCAAACAGCCAGCTACCCTAGTAAGTGGCTATGGTCTGGCAAGCCCTGGCTACCCTTGGGTGAGAAGCAGCAGCATCTCCTGTGAACCACACCATGTTGGAAATTAGGGCACTGGGAAACCGAGCAAATAGCCTGACACCCTGTTAGGTGGCGGTGAGCCTACTGGCATGCAGGCTGAGAATCATCTTCCCACCCCCACCACTAGCAAGTGGGAGCCAGAGATCTGAGCATCTCTTAGGAGGTTGACCATATGTAATATAGTAAATAAGGGGGGGTTGCTTCTACCATCTCTTTGAAGACAAATATTTTTATTACCATTTTGCTTTGTCCTGATTAATGGTATTGCTCTATTCAATATTCCGTTTTGATAAGTTCTATAATAGTCTCTATTTCCTTTGATTTTTCTATTCCTGATTAAAAGAACAACTATTATGAAGATAATGAGATATACTATGGTACCTATTACTGTTATCCCAGTAACCTGTTGTGAATTTGTGTAACAGTTTCACCACACTGTCTTAATTGGCTTTATTCCATCATATTCTGTTGTATTTTACTACCTTCAAATTAATTAAACATTTTTTAAAAATAAAAAAAGAAACACGTTTAACTTGAAAGGAAATTTAGTGAAAATCAAAAGACAGAAAACAATTTTTCCATATAATAGGAGGTCAGAAAAAAAGCAAGAGTAACTTGCCCATCAACCACAGAATGGATAAGAAAGATATGATATTTTTGTATCATGGAAAGCTACCCAACTATAAAGTATAATAATCTTGAGGCTTTTGTAGGTAAATGGATGCCATTGATGATCATGTTCATGGGTGAAAGAGTTTGAACTCATGTGGGCAAACCCTAGCATAAAAAACAGAAGGAGTTAGAGGGATCAAAAAGCACAATGTATATTAGAAAAGTGATAGGGGAGGAAACACCTGGGAGGAGAACGTAGTGACACTGTTAATTTCTTAATATCTTGGCTTAAACTTTTGTACTGTTGTCACAATTTTGTTAGGCTTGGGTTTGTTCTGTCATGTTTTGTTAGATTTATTGTGTCTAATGGTATGGGCAGCTATTTTGAACATAATGGTATGCATTATGGTATTCATGGTTGGTTTCCTATTATCTTGTTTTGAAGTCCTATAATGTTTTCATTTGTTTGTTTAATTGGTTTTATTCTGCTGTGTTTTGTTTGATTTTATTATGTATGATACTATGGACAACTGTTTTGAAGAAAATGAGACATTATAGAAACCATTGTTCATTTCCTATTATCTGGTGTTGAAGTCCTGTAATGATTTCATTCTTTTGATTGATTTTATATTATTTTGTTATGTTTGATATTGTTGTATGTGAAGATATGGAAAATTATTTCAAAAAAAAACAAGAGATATTATGGTAGCCACTGTTGATTTCCTGTTGTCTTGTTTTGAAGTCCTGTGTTGCTTGCATTGTTCTATTCTGATTTGCTTTGTTCTGTTGTGTTGTTTTATGCTCTTCAAAAATAAAAAAAAAGATTTAAAAAAGAATATATCAAAACAGAATAAATCAAATCATAACAGAATAATGCAAATGATACAGGACTTCAAAACAAGTCAACAGGAAATCAGCAATTACTACCATAATGTCACTTGTTTTCTTCAAAATAGCAGCCTGTACTATCACACACAATAAAATCAAACAAAGCAAAACAGAACAAAACCAATCAAAAGAATGGCAGCATTAAAGGACTTCAAAAATATAGGAAATTAACAATGATTATCATGCCTCTTGTTTTCTTTAGAATATCTGTCCAAAACATCATATAAAATAAAAATAAAGAAAATGGAATAGAATAAAACCAATCAACATCAAATATTGAAAGCCTTGTAGGACTTCAAAACAAGATGATAGGAAATTGACAACTGTTAGATAATGTCTCTTTTTTCTTCTAAATAACTGTCCATACCATCACACATAATAATATCAAACAAAAAAAATGAAACCAATGAAAAGAAAAGAATGAAAGCATCATAGGACTTTGAAACGAGATAATAGGCAATCAACAATGGTTATAATACATCCTGTTATCATCAAAATAGCAGCCTATACCATCAGACACAGTAAAATCAAACAAAACAAGACAGAATAAAACCTAACTTAACAAAATTATGAAAACAATACAAGAATTCAAAACAAGATAATGGGAAATTAATGGTGGTTACTAATTTCTCTTCTTAGGTGTTTCCTCCCCTATCAATTTCATAATATTTATTGTGCTTTTTGGATCCAACTAACTCCTTCAGTATTTTATGCTAGGGAGATAATTCTGTGTTCATCTGTAGGGGTCTGAACCATTTCACCCACAAACATAATCTCCAGGTGCATCTTGAGGTATCGAGATCATCCTACTTTATAGCTGAGTAGCTTTACAATGTATGGAAAAATCGTATCATTATTAATCATTCTATGATTGATGGGCAAGTTACTCTTGCTTTTTTCTGGTCTCTTGTCATGTGAAACAATTGTTTTCTCACTTTTGATTTTTAGCCTATGAATTTTCTTTTGACTTGATGTATTTCTTGTACATAGTATATTGATGGACCTTGTTCCTTCATCCATTCTCCCTGTGTTTCTTTATACTGCTCGATTGAGTCCATTTAGATTAATGGTTGCAACTGACATTCATTTTTCATCTCTGAATACTATTCTCCTACTGTTGGCCCTACACTTTTTCCCTTCCTTCAATGGCCTGTCCTGTTTTCTAATCACCTTCTGGGACCATGGTCATCTTTATTTCTATCTAGCACATCCTTCAACATTCTCGTGGTGTTGGTTTGGTGGTCATGAATTCCCTCAGTTGTTCATTGTCATGGAAGTATCTTATTTTTCCATCAATTTTGAAAGATAGTTTTTCAGGGTATGTCAATCTGGGTTGGAAGTTGTTTTCTTTCAGGGTTTGAAACGCTTTACTCCAAACTCTTTTTGACTTGATGGTTTGTGTTGACAAGCCTCCCATGACTCTGATGTGTTTTCCTTTATAGGTGATCTGTTTTTATTCACCTTCCTACATTGTAAATTGAAAGTTTCCATCATTTTCCTATGCTCCTTGTTTGTATGTTTTCTTTAGATATGCTCAGCATTTTTTTCATTATGTTTGTGATTTCTTCTTTTACCTGAGACACCATTTCAGATATGATTACTTTTCAAGTCTCATGAAGTTGTTCTTTACTTCAGTTGCTATCCTCTCAAAAATATAAGATGAGTGATGTTGTAGTCAGAGGTTATACAGAGAACAATTAGAATCAGGACATGGAATTTATAATTTTACTTTTATGGTGGTCAACCAGTGTTAACATAAGAAGATGCAGGATATCTATTCACAACACCAAAGACATAGAATATTTAGCCAAGGGCCTAAATCCCATAGCATTGTCCCACATGAGTCCAGATGAAGACCCAGAGCTCATGACTATGCCTCCCATGAGTCCAACTGGAGGTTTAGAGTCCACAAGAAGGAATCATGCCAGTCTCTTTTATGGATCCATGGTGGGAAGGCCCAAAGGTCAGCCGTGGAAACTAGGAAGTCTATGCCAGCGGGGTGAAGGAGCTGTGCTGATAGGTTTAGGGTTCTATGCTATAGCCAAAAAGTCACACTCACAACAAGCACCAGGGCTGTCCTGAAAAGCACCACAGCCATCCTCAATGACACAGAGGCCCCGAGCTCCTCCAACAACAAGCATAGTCGTGTACATGCCAGGAAGCCAGCATGACAACTCCATCCTGGAGACCAAGCAGCACACATCTTCCCCTCTGTATCCAGGAAGCAATGCTCAGTGTGAGGACCAGAGCTTCTCCAGGAGAACCTAATGGCTCAAACAGCAACACGTAGGAGAACTCACAACACCTCAAAGTCTCAACACCATAACGCCTTAATTGTCCCAACGCTCTCTCTCCATGTCTCCATTTATGCTGGCAACTTTCCTCAGGTGAAATGTCTATGCTCAGCAGCATGGAGATGTAATCCAGCTGGCGTTAAGTTGACCACCAGTTCTCAATCCATAACAAGTGACTTCCATCCATTCTCTTCCATGCAAATATCTCCCAGCCTTGTTCTGTGTGGGCTAGAGTTCTGAGATCCTTTTGCTCCTTTGTCTTGATGTTCTCCTGGGTTCCTCCCAATAAGCTAGTTGTGGGACCCCAGGTAATTTGCATGTTGACTACACCTCTGTGGTTTATGGTAATGGGCCAGGTGCCTGGGTTTCTCTAAACTCAAGTTCCCAAGGAGGTAGCAGGCAGGGTGTGTGCTACTCCACACCCAGGCAGCTAAAGTTAGGCCTCCCTCATGGCAGAATTGTGTGCTGGAAAAAATGCTTTTACTCTCAGTTTGCATGTCTACACAGGTCTCCCCTGATGGCAGCAAGCATATAATTGCATGTATGGTTAAGTGTATAAGATGAACGACCATATTACTGTGTTTGTTAGATTGTGGAGCAGAACTGTTAACAGTCTCATTGTGTGAATGTGTACTTTGTATGTTTTAATTCTGCAAATGGAACAACTATTTCTTAGATGACAGTATGTAAGTCATCAAGTAATGATTTCTTAGTGTTTTTTTTTTGTTCTTTTCTTTTTTCCTTGGAATTCTGTATTGTTGCTATCCTTTTGTTCTGTTTTGTTTTGGTTTGTTTTGTTTTGTTTTCTCTAAATAAAATTTTAACAAATAGTAAACAAAAAAAGAATTCAGTTTTTGAGTCATTTAAATACAGTTTATGAGCAAGAAATACAAGGCAGATGGAAGGTTATTAAATAATTGTTTACGTGAATTAAGTTATGTATTATCAGGGATGTTAACTGTAAATAAATTTACTTAAAAGGATTTGCTTATCATAACATTCTGATGGCAAGGTGAGGAGTTTTGAACACAGCAAGTAGTTAAAAGTTTCCTTGATTGGGTTATGTAATCTGAACCAAAGTCCTTGAAGCAAGTTGTAAGTGATATATATATATATATATATATATATAATATTTTAACTAAGAGAAACACAAGCTGAGAATAGTCAAAATGGCCTCTTGCAGCATCAGAAGAAAAGCACTGGATCCACACAGTCAAGGCTAACTGAATTTAGCAGGGTTGCTTAGGAGACAGGCAGCAGGAGCATAGATAGATTCTACTATTCAATTTAAAACTCCCTACAACATATCTATAAATTTGTAATTTTATAACTGTGACTTTCATATTTGTAAAACTTTCTTTACACATAATTGTGCCCTTACACAAAAAACTCATGTCAATGGGTGAGTAAATGATTGACAAGTGATGAATTTTAAAGACAATTTTGATGTGTCAGTAGATATGGAGCAGTGTGGGAAGTGTCCTGATGACCAGTATGCCACAAAAGAGAAAAACCATTGCCTGCAAAAGTCAGTGACTTTCTTAGCTCAGGAGGACAGAGTCGGAATGATTTTGTCTTTCACTGCTCTGAGTCTTACTTCTCTCACAGTTGCTGTTCTTGGGCTTTTTGTGAAGCATTGAGACACTCCCATTGTCAAGGGCAACAACCAGGCTCTGGGCTATACCCTGCTCATCTCCCTCACCTTCTGTTTCCTCTGTGCCTTGCTATTCATTGGCTGTCCCTACACAGCCACCTGCATTCTTCAGCAGACCACATTTGCAGTTGCATTTCCCTGTAGCTGTTTCCACTGTCTTGGTCAAAACAATTACTGTTGTGGCCTTCAAGGTCACTGCTCCAGGCAGAAGGATGAGGCAGCTTTTTGTATCAGGGGCACCAAACTACAAAATCCCCATCTGCTCCCTGATCCAACTCACTTTCTGTGGCATCTGGATGAGGACAAACCCACCCTACATTGACACAGATGCACACTCTGAATATGGCCACAGCATCATCATGTGTAACAAGGACTCCCTCACTGCTTTCTATTGTGTACTGGGATACTTGGGTTCCCTTGCCATGCTCAGCTTCACTGTGGTTTTCCTGACCATGTGGTTGCCTGACACATTAAATGAAGCCAAGTTCCTCAAGTTAAGCATGCTGGTGTTCTGCAGTGTGTGGGTCACTTCCCTTCCTGTGTACCTCCGTGGTGGCCATGGAGGTCTTCTCCATCTTGGTCTCTTGTGCAGGTCTGCTAAGCTGCATCTTTGTCTCCAAGTGCTACATTATTTTGTTAAGGTGAGAAAGAACCTGTCTGCATGGATTCAAATGTAAAGAAAGAATCCTTTTTAGATAAAACATGTTTTTCCTTAAATACACAGTGTCTCTAAAGTAAATCTCTACCATTTTTATTCAATTACATGTAATACAGCGTGAGTTTTACTCCAAATATCAATGGACTCATTTCTTTCTATAATAGTCTAGAAGCCCATAACTCCTGGAACAATTATCTTGTCACTTTTATTATTAGTCTGAAATTTTTTTTGTTCCTCAAAAATCTGTAATAAACCTTGTATCTGTGCTTAAGTTGATTTGGTTACACAGTTTAATTTGAGGCAATACTTAGCCTTTCAAATTACTTTTCCTTATTTCTAATGTGATAACTTGTCTGTAGATCACTATAATTCAGAAATTCCTGATGTTTTTCATTACATTTTTCCTCAACAGTTACTGCTTCTTAAATAGGCTGATTAAAGTTGAGTTTTATAAATGCTTTCTTATCTCCTTGCTTAGACTTACCTGTCAATACTGCTGAAGCTATTTTTATGGAAATTCAATTCCCTTCCTTGTTTTATTTAGAGTTTTAGGATTCATTGATCAATACTCTTGAAATTTAAATGGTAATTGTTGGGAGCCAGTCCTAATGGGCATGCGCGCAAGATGGCGCCCGCACTCCGCCTATACCGCTCCCCCGCCCATCGTGTGCCCAAGATGGCGCCTACATCCTGCTTCCGTGTTCTTGCTCAGGTTGCAACCAGCACCAAATATGGCTACACACAATCTGCCCCGCGCTAATGGCCAATAGCTCGCCTCCACGTAGAACCCTTCGATTGGCTATAGATAGCTTATAAGCTTAGTGTAAGGAAGTGCTCGTTGCACAACACGCAGGGAGCCGTCAAGGATGGATATGTGATGAGGTTGCTGCCCGGTCAATAAAGGAGCTTGTAGAAGTCCAGTGTTCATGTGCTCTCTTCCGCGGGACGGAGTCGGCGCCGGACAGGTAATGAATTGAAATAATGTGTTAAAAGATGGGCTAATGAATGTTCTATAGGGGGTTTTAAATTCATTGGTTAATTAAATAATTTTATTGACTTTTAGTATCCTTTTGTAACGTGAAACTTGTGCCCATATTTCTGTATTTGCTTTGTATTTATTATATATATACATCAATATTATATGCAGCATTTTTCTTTTCATAATTATTCCTTTGTATTTTTAGGGTTTATTGCTAATATAAAAATAATTTTATCATATTTAGTATACTAAACATTTTATAGGAAAATTATTGTTGATTCAAATGACCAAATTTTTTGGTTTTGTACTTGCTTCTTGAATCCCTTGAATTTTTAATCCATGAGATCTGCATATCATACATTTGTTTTCTTTATTCAATTTTTGGAGTAAATTTATTTTCACTTTGTTAATATGGTGCTATATATCAAATATGAATGGAGGTTTATTTCTGTTATTTACACTTGTATTGAAAAATTCAAGGGCTGATGACATTCGTGTGTTTATTATTTTTGAATCAATGCTTTCAAATATATAAAAGTGAGTTTGTACCTTTCTAAATTGCTCTAACTTTTTACTTAACATATGGTCAAAGTAAGTTTGGTTTGAATTAAATTTATAATTTTTCAGCATTTACACAATTTAGAATCTTTATTTATAATATGTAATACTTATGAGAACAAATAGTGTTTCACACTGTGCTGTTCTTTTATAAGGCTATTTTGAACATATTTGTGTATGTTTGGATTATTTTAAATGAATTGGCAAATGTTGTTTCTTTGTAGTGTCATCCTTGTTGCATTTTTAAGTTTACATATAAAATAACATCTATTTCTTAGATGAAAGGAGGAACTGGATGGATATGTGGACTGATGGATAGAAGGACTGGGAGATGGATCAAACAATGTAAAAAGCAAAATAATAGATAGACTCCCAGGAAAACTATGAGGGAGATGGCCAAATTAAACATAAAAATACAGAATTTAAAAATTTTTGTATAGCTTTTAAACTTTAGATTTCGTTCTTTCAAAATTTTAATAAATTCATTTAGCCAGCAACCCCTCAAACAAAGGACTTATATTAAGTATATATAAAGAATTGAAAAATATCAAACCACCCAAATTCAAAGAATCCAAAAAATGGGCATCCAAGATGAACACTCAGTTCTCAGATAAAGATATACAAATGGCAAATAAATACATGCAGAAATGTTCACTATCACTGGTCAATCTAGAAATGCAAATTAAAAAACATTCCGATATCATCTCACTCCTGAAAGGATAGCTGCCATCAAGAAATCAACTGATTACAAATGTTGGCAAGGCTTGCAGGGAAAAAGGAACACTGCTCCACTGTTGGTGGGAGTGTAGACTGGTGCAAACGCTATGGAGATCAATATAGAGAATTCTCAGAAGACTAGAATTGGAAGTTCCATTCAACCAAGCCATTCCCCTACTCACTATTTTCCCAGAAAAACTGAAAAGATCATATCACAGTGATATATGTGCACCCATGTTCATAGAAGCACAATTTGTAATAGCTAAATCTTGGAAACAACCAAGATGCCCATCAATCACAGAGTGGATGAAAAAGATGTGGTATTTTTACACAATGGAGTATTAATCAGCTCTGAATAAGGATGATCTTGAGTCCTTCATAGGTAATTGGAGACAACTTGAGACTATCCTCATCAGTGAAATAAATAAGAATCATATTTATAAATATTGCATTATGTCCCTAGTGTAAAAAGTAATAAGTACTGTAGTTGTAGCAAAACCCAAAATATGTAATTACTGCTGTAAAAAGAGAGGAAAAGAAAATGCTCTAAAGAATATAATTGCATATATGCTGAAGCGTGTAAGATGAACGACCATATTACTGTTTTTGTTAGATCATGGAGCAGAACTGTTAACAGTCTCATTGCTTGTATGTGTACATTGTATGTTTTAACTTTGTAACCTGAACAACTATTTCCAAGATAAGAGTATGTAAGATATCAAGTAATGATTTCTTAGTATTTTTGTTCTTTTTTACCCTTGGAATTTTATATTTTTGCTACCCTTTTTTATATTTTGTTTGTTTTATTTTCTTTTCTTTTTAAATAAAAAATTTTAATAAATTCAATACAAAAGACAACCACTGCATTCTTTGGTGTAAACCTACAGAAGTACAATTTTCCTTGTTTCCTGATAAACCTTGCAGAGCCTTCACCACAAATAGTGGCCTGACTGATTTGTGGAAAACAAACTTTTGGTTACCCAGAAATGTAGTTTCCACTCTCTTATTCAACTCTGTCTTCTCGTTGTCATAAGTTAAATACATGGTTAGATCAAATTAAATATTTAGTTATGTTTTTCTCATCATATTAGGTCTCAGGAGCAAAAGGCAAAAGGAATGCATGTCTCTGTTCATTAAAATATTCATATATCTTGAAATCAATCAGTATGAATTTTAGAAATTCACCTGGCTCTGTTGCATCAATCTTTGACACACTATTCATCAGAGTCCAGGATAATTTTACCAAAATCTCAGATCCTTCAATGAATCTTGGCAACATGAGGTAATTCAGGTCAAACAGACTTCTCCATCTGTTGGCAATAGATGTCATTTTAAGAAATGGTCTTCTTACTTGAAAATTCATTGTGCAGAACACAGCTGCATCGACCTTCATCTGCCTGAGTCAGAGCAGGCAAAGCTGACCAAGGAGGAAGATCTCAAACCCACACTTGTTAACACTCTCATATGCTTCAGTTCCATGTTCCCAAATTATCCTCTGAGATAGGCTTCTCCAAATCCTACTCCCCATACATCCAGACTGTTCTGAAAAACAGAAGTTCCCTCTCCTCTGCCAAGTTGGCAATGTAGACTTTGGCACTTGTTACTTGTAAAGCACATGTTCATCAATGTGTGGACCTGAAAGCCTCCATTCATAGATTGCTGCCATGCAACAGGGGCACATGCTGGGACCAGAACTGACAACTAAGTCTCCATCTCAAATTCAAAGAAATTAGGCCTGTAAATGTAGATCTACTATAGAGTGCCCTTGAGAATTATGTTGAGTACCTAGAAACAGAATATATTTTATCACCATTTTCCACATAAAGAAATGTATACATTTAGGCATTATTATTTTTCAACCATTCCTCTTTACACTAAATCCTAGGATAAACTGACATATGTGGCATGTAGAATTTGTTCTTCAAATGAAAGAAGGAACTTTCAATTTTTGCTCTACTTACTGGTTGGAAACAAAAGCAGTTTTCCCCACACTCATTCAAGAAACTTAGAGCCGTGTACACTCTCCACACTTGAGCGTTTTTCTGAGAATAACTTGTTTTAGTCATTTTAATTTTCAGGTAAAACATGCAGACAATTTTGACTGCTCATATTCTGGGTGATTCTCACAATTCAGCACATGACTCATTTTGGTCAGCACAAGGAAACTGCCATCTCTCAGTTCCACTCTCTCATTTTAACTCTCATGCTCACTTCAGTTACCCATTATGTATGTGAGGTGTGATGGAAACGCACAGGTAATATTTACATTAGGACAAGTTATCAGCATAAAAGACATATTGCCATTGATGTACATAAAAATATTCTTTCTTTCCTTTACTTTCCCTTTCTTTCATTCTTTCTTTCATTCTTTCTTTCATTCTTTCTTTCTTTCTTTCTTTTTTTCTGTACCAGGGATTGAACTCATGACATCATGCTTGCCATGCAGGTGCTCATGTCACTGTGATAATTTCCTGGCACTTCTTTCTAACAAGAATGCCATCCTTCTTGCCACTTTTTGAGCATCAATTAAAATTGACAGGTTTTACCTATGTGTGGGTTAATGTGACACTGTACAGCACCTACCTGCATTCTTCTGGTGAACCCAAAAGTCAAGCCTCTCACATTTCATATGCACCAATGCTCTTCCAATCAGCTGTCAATCTGTAATTATTCCTGTCCCTTGAACTCTGCCTGTCAATTCCAAACAAAGCCCACAAATTCTTTCTTGAACTTTTCATAGGGGCCTTGATCTCTTTGGCAGCACTCCTATGCCTGCAGTAAGGGCTTATTTTCTTTATGGGTTATTTTCTCTCATACATGGGAGACAAAACAGAAATCCTCTGTCCCAAGTATCTTCACAAGGTGTGATTAAAAAACATATAGAGAATGTTACTACTTAGTGCCCTCTGAAGGGAACACAGGCTCCAAAAAATTACAATGTTGTATTGAATTGCTTACTTTTCTCTTCTTCCTAAGACAAAATACTCAACACCCAAAATTGAGGAAGGAAAGGTTTATTTAGCTCATAATTTGTGGATGTTTCAGTTTAGAATCATCTTGCTCCAAGAAATGTTTGCATTGCAGAGAGACAAATTCTGAAGGCAGCAGAAGACAGCAAAAGCAGAAAGAGCAAAGATGGAGAACAAGCCCCTTCTCATCCTCAAGATTGTAAGTAACCTGTAGCACTTACACCACAACTGTGTCCTCCACTTGCACAAGCAGAGAATGTTTACAAGGTAAGGACCCTGGCTCCCTGCTGAATTGCTTAGTTAAATTTCTAAACATCTTAACTGTACACAATGTATCAACAATTACAAGTACTACTCCATCACAAAGTATAACCTTGAGAATTTATCAGTAAATGAACGCAACTCACCATACTTATAAATGAAATAAATCAGACTCATATGTGTAAACATCATATTGTATCCTGACTGTGTGACTCTGAAAGAAAAGTAAAATCCAAAGTGTACAATAAATATTATAGATGGAGAAGAAATTGTTCAAAAGGAAAGACCAACTGGGATGGGAGAAATTAGAAAGTAAGGAAGGGAAAAGGAAAAAAAAAGTATATATGCAAGAAAATTAAGATTGCTATACCACCAGTTTCTCTTAGCTCATTAAAGACAATAATATGGTAAATCAATAAATGTAATCCACCATATCAATAGAACCAAAAGTAAGAACCACATGATCATCTCTATAGATACAGAAAAAGCTTTTGATAGGGTCCAAAACTCATTCATGATAAGAACCTTACAGAGAATTGGAATAGATGGCATTTATCTCAATATAATAAAGGCCATCTATGACAAACCAACAGCCAGCATCATATTAAGTGGCCAAAAACTGAAAGCCTTTACCTTAAAATCAGGCACAAGACAAGGCTGTCCCCCATCACCACTCCTATTCAACATAGTACTGGAAATACTAGCCAGAGCAATAAGACAGGAAAGAAAAATAAAAGGAGTAAGATAAGAAAAGAGGAAGTTAAATTATCATTATTTGCAGATGACATGATATTTTACATAGAAGACCCCCAAAACTCCATTGAAAGACTCCTAGATATAATAAATAAATTCAGCAATGTAGCTGAATACAAGGTCAATACTCAAAAATCAGTAGCACTCCTTTACACTAACAACAAAAATACTGAGAGAGAAATAAGAGAAGCGACACCCTTCACACTAGCATCCAAAAAATGAAATATGTAGGAATATGTCTCATGAAAGAAATAACAGAGCTATACAGGAAAAATTATAATACCCTGAAAAAGGAAATTGAAGAGGACCTCAGAAAATGGAAAGACATCCCTTGTTCATGGATAGGAAGAACAAACATTGTGAAAATGGCACTCTCCCAAAATTACTATACAGATTCAATGCAATCCCAATCAAAATACGATTAACATATCTCATAGATATAGGGAAATCACTCCTAAAATTCATCTGGAACCAGAAAAGACCTAGAATAGCAAAGGCAATTCTAATCAGCAAAGGCAAGGCAGGAGGCATCACAATCCCTGAGTTGAAGTTATACCACAAAGCTACTATAATAAAATCAACATGGTAGTGAAATAGAAACCGATGTGAAGATCAATGGAATAGATTGGAAGATACAACCACAACCACAAACTCACTCAAGCACCTTACATTTGATAAAGGGGCCAAACATGCTCGCAGGAAGAATGATAGTCTGTGCAACAAATGGTGCTGGAAAAATTGGCTATCTATATGCAGAAGACTAAAACTAAACCCATGCCTATCACCATGTACTAAACTAAAATCTAAATGGATCACTGATCTAAATCTTAAATCAGAAACACTAAATGTGTTGGAAGACAAAGTAGGTAAAAACCTTGAAGATATAGGAGTAGGTAGAGAATTAATGAACAAGAATCAAACTGCAAGTGAAATACTTCCCAGAATCAATAACTGGGACCACATCTTATTAAACAGTTTCTGCATGTTGAAAGAGATTTCCAGTAGAGTGAAAAGAAAACCCACAAATTGGGAACAAAAAATCTTAATGGACTGTCCCACACACAAAAGACTTCTGTCTAGAACTTATGAAGAATTTTAAAAAATCAGGCCCTCGAAATTGAAAGACCCAATCCAAAAATGGGCTTCTGAAATGAATACATGGTTCTCAGATGAAGAAATACAAATGGCAAATAAATACATGAAAAAATGTTCGCCATCATTAGTCATTAGAGAAATGCAAATTAAAACCACACTGAGATCCCACCTCACCCCAGAAAGAATGGTCAGAATAAAAAAAAAAACTACCAACAATAAATGATGGAGAGACTGTGGGGAAAAAGGAACTCTTCTGCACTGTTGGTGGCAGTGCAGACTGGTGCAACCACTATTTGGTTTAATCTAGAGATTCCTCAAAACTTGGGCTAGGAAGTCCCATTTGACTCAGCTATTCCATCTCTAGGCATATTCCCAGAAGAACTGAAACATCCTACCACAGTGATATATGTGCACCCATGCTTATAGCAGCACAATTTGTAATAGCCAGATCTGGGAAACAACCTAAGTGCCCATCAGCTGAGGAATGGATAAAAACGTCGTGGTATTTTTATACAATGGAGTACTACTCAGCTATAAAGAATGATCACATTGAGATATTTATAAATAAATGGACACAACTTGAGACCATACTCATAAGCAAAATCAACCAAACTCACATGTGTAAATACCTTATAGTCTCCCTAGTTTGAGAGTTGGTAAGAGTATATAAGATTTAATGGTAATCATGATTCCCCATTTCATTGCGTTGAAGCCTTTCAAAGTTTTCATTCATCAGTTGGAATGGTTTTATTCTGTTTTGTTTGACTTTATTGTGTGTGATGGTATGAACAGCTGCTTTGAAGAAAACAAACATTATGGCAGCCATTGCTAGTTTAATTTCATCTTACCTAGAAGTCCTACCATGCTTCTATTCTTCTATTTTCATCGGTTCTATTATGTTGTGTCTTATTTGGCTTTTAATATATGTGATAGTATAATCAAATTTTTTATTGAAAATGAGATATAGCAACCATTGATCATTCTCTGTTATTTGATTCAGAATGTCCTAATTGTTTCATTCGTTTGAGTGGTTTTATAGTATTTTGTTGTTTGATATTATTGTATTTGAAACTATGCTCAGTTATAGCAGAGAAAGATATTTTGAAAGCTACTGTTAATGTCCAGTTGTCTTATTGTAAAGTGCTGTGTTGTTTATGTTGTTCTTTTCTAATCTGCTTTGTTCTGCCCTCTTTTGTTTTATTCTCTTTAAAATAAAAAAATGAAAAATAAAACAAAGCTATCTGCTAATACTGTTTAGGTCACTTTATATGCCTCTATCTTGTACTGTAACTACTTTGAAGATAACAATATACAATGCATTAATTGTTACTCTTCTATTTTAACTAGTTTTGAAATTTTATTTTTTCTCTTTAAAGTATCATATATTTTGATGCAGTGAAACAGATATTGAGTTTCTTGCCAGGAAAAATTCAGTGGCATGCAGTTTCTGGTTTACAAACTGACAATAGCAGGCTGTAATCTGGGGGAACAATCTAATACTTGAGTTACTACTGAATTGCTTAGTTAAATTCCTAAATTTAACTCTCTGGGACTCTAAGTTTTAGAATACACCATAAGGAGATTTCTGATCTTAAAAATTTTATACATAGAGTTAAGATATCCAAAAACCTAGAAGACATTTACTTTCATATGCAACCAATGAAGTAAATTGTTCATTACCACATTTCAACTGTACTTCGAAAATCTTTCACCCCAGTGTCTCTCTGACACAGTCACCTGTAAATCATATTGACACAATGATGCCTTCTGGGAATCATATACAGCATCGGTTATGCAGTGGCCGATATCTTCCATAGATGCTTCTACCATAAGGTGAAATACAGTCGGTGAGAAATGGAAAAATGATGCTGTGTTTCCCTGGACAGGTACTTTTCTTTCCCACTTTTACAATGTAAGAGTCTTTGGGGTTTCCACAAGGCATCCACAGAAGTCATCTCACAGCCTTTCACCAAAAACACAAGCGATGGTTTCATTGTAGAGAAGGCACAGTTTTGCCTGGGTAGTAAAGGCTCACCAAAAGAAATGTCCCAAATGGAAGAAATTAAATTGGAGAGGAGGTGAATGCTATGTGTTTCAAAGGACAAAAATCCTTGCCCATCTACTGCTTTCAATAGCGACATAGATAAACTTATCTAATGGACTTCTAAAAGGAAAAAAAATAGTAATAAATCTATGAATTTGAGTGATGTTTAGCAGTAACATATATATGCCATCAAATGATATTTAGTTCCACAAGCAGGTTTGCTACTAATAGTTTCATTATGTAGATATTTATTCCAGGAACAAAAAGAGAAAACATGTTTAGAAAGCTTTGGCTCTAAAGAGTATTTCTGACCCCAATATACACTTTACTTGGATGAGTTGCATTGGAGAATTTTCTCTTCCAAATAACTAATTTTGAGAAACCAGCTGGCTATGGGATCATGCATGTGTTGGTGTCAATGTTGCATCATAAAGTATAGATTGAACTCTATCAGAGATTCCTTAATTTCAGTTTTATTGCTTTAACTCTGGTTCCACTCATCATAGGTGGGCATAACACTGAACTATACTGTTCTCTCTATTGCTCTTCTGGGCCTATTTGTGACCCAGCAACGTACTCCTATTGTCAAGGTAAAAATCAGGTTTCAGTGACAGTCCACTATCTCAATTTCTTGTTTCTCTGCTCCTTACTCTTCACTGGCTACACCAATATAGGAACATTTTTCCTGCAACAAATGGCATGTACCAATCTGATCATAGTGTTTCCATTATCCCAAACCTATTGTTGTGGTACTGCACTTTACTGCTCCAGGCAGATGGATAATATAATTGTTAGTACCAGGGACATAAAACTCTACCATCCTGCTTCCTGATCCAACTCACTCTCCATGTAATCTGGATGAGGACAAATTCATCCTATATTGACATAGACAAACACTTTGAATATGGCCAAATCATCATCGTGTTCAATTAGGGCTCCGTCACTGCCTTCTACTGTGTATTGGGATATCTGGGCTCCCTGGCCCTGCTCATCTTCACAGTGGCTTTCCTAACCAGAAACCTGCCTGGCATCTTCAATGAAGCCAAGCTCCTGACATTCAGCATGCTGCTGTTCTTCAGTGTGTGGGTCATCTTCCTCACTATGTATGACAGCAGCAAGGGGAAGGCCATGGTGGCCATGGGGGTCTTCTCCATCTTGGCCTCTGGTGCAGAGCTGCTGGGCTGCATTTTTGTGCCCAAGTACTACACTGTATTCCTTAGAAAAGAAAGAAATTTTCTTCATAAATGTTTTTTTTCTTTTTTTAAACAGAAAAAAGGAAAAGAAAGATACAAAACTTAAAACACAAAATAATAGCAAATTGATAATGGGTAATACATTGAGTATTGCTGTTTTCAAATTAGTTGCTTAGATTATAGGATATATGCATGCACAAGTGATTAAACAGTATAAGTGAAAGTAAAAACTGCTGTCTTCAGTGGACTAAGAGACATCAGTAATGTAATTAGCAAATATATTTTTCTTTTTTTCTCTTCCTTTCCTTCTTTTATTATTACATCATCATAGGTATTCTTTACTTTTGGGATGTTCTCTCACTTTCAGAGTATCTATTGTAGATAGGTGCAGGACATATTAGGAAGTGCCTAAGAGAAAGAGTGTATGCACATGGTGAAGTCTAGATAGTGACACTTCCAGAGCTGCACCACTATGCAGGGCACTGTGGGCACTAAGTTAAGATGCCAGCTCTGGGTTCTGGAATCACAGAAGGATTCACAAGTGACTCAGGAGTTAACCAGGGATATTGGGCAGTAGCTGGAGGAAGGTGGTGCATCTGAAGCAGTCAACTAAACAAAATCCACTCACAGGATGAGAGGGCACAGCACCTCCTTGGAGGTGTGACTTAGAAGACACCACAACACAAAAGGGAACTAACTAATGGATGCAGTTCCAACAAGACTGACAAGAGAAGTTGATGCCACAAAACTCTGGATGAATGCATAACTTCTGGGGGGGGGCATGTGGAGGGAGAAGTGGATAGGGATGGAAAGGCAGAAAGGGAGGTTAAGGGCCAAAAGGGCATGCAAGGCAGAATCAAATCTGCTGTGCCATGATCCCTGTCAAACCCCCTGGTGCTAGACAGAAGTTGAGAGATTCACATTCACAAAAAAAACAGCAAAAATCAGGAGACCAATAAGCTCAGTTAGAGATAGAGACTGAGACTTAGATCTGAGTCAGCAAAGCAAGGATTCCAAAGCTCAAGGGCCTCAGAAGTTCCCAAGTGAAGTTCAAGAGACTCTAAACCAGGATGGGACATGGCCAGCACTGCAGGTGGAAGGACAACTTTAAAAATCCTCCTGACCGTGCTTTTCTTTGGGAACTGAGTCAGGGGAGATTAGGTGTAAAGTGAGGGACCATGTTGGCAAACATCTTGCTCTAAGGGTCTGCAGATTTGGGGAGTGGAAGCATTCACATTCTCAACCACTGTCCAATGTCATGCACTCACTGTGTCCGTGGTACTCTTGAACATCATTATCTTACCAGCCTCCAAAACCTGGTATGGCTCTGCCATGAAGTCTGTGTGCATGGAGTAGCATGTAAAGGAAAAGGGGAAATGGATTCCAGTGAATTTCTGAGTTTTATCAGCCATGGTTCCATGAAAAAACATTAAGAAATATATTACCTCTCTGACAAGCATTGAAGTGCTATGAATCAGGCTCCACAGTGGTCACAGATGTGAACTGGATTATATACTCTATGTTAAGCAGGGACCATGTTCTCTCCATGTGCTGTGAACCTGAAGGAGCCTACAGCAGACTCATGCGTCTTATCTAGAGCTTTCACCAGAGGTGGCTCAGCAGAAGGCCCCTAAGAAAGCCCCCAACTTCAATGGGCCCCAATAAATCACTGCTGCCTGGATTACTTTCTAATAATTTGCTGTGGAAGGACAGGTGCTTCTGGGATCAAGACTGGTGCTGGGTAGTCCTTTGCAGCATCTCTTTGCAGGCCTCAGCTGCATGGCATGTACAGATCCAAACTGCCTCACCTTTCCCATGGAGAAGGCCCATGAAACCATGACACAAGAAGAGTCACCAGCAAAAATTTTTCAGAAGAGTCAAATGATGCACAGGCTTATTTCTCAGACACAGAATTTGTCTTCCCTGGCTGGGCAAGGCTTAGAGCAACTTCCTCATTTTATCTTTTGAGTCCACATTTTTTTTTTGGTACTGGGGATCAAACTCACGACCTCATGCTTGCCGGGCAGGCGCTTAAGCCACTGCTCTAAATCCCCGGCCCCTCATTTTATCTTTTGTCTCTTCTTCTGAAATTCTCTCTGAGATACAACTACACATTCTTTTTTTGCTTAACTGCCATTTTGGAAACTTGTTTTTCTATCTTGCTTGTCACATATTGCTTTTTGGTAATAATCTAAGATATTTAACAGGTCCATCTCCTCTCTCACTCTCTCTCTCTCTCTCTCTCTCTCTCTCTATATATATATATATATATATATATATGCACATATATATGCACATATATGTTTAAAATTCTAAAATACATTCTACAAATACATATTTAGTCAACTATTCTCAAATACACAGCTGTTGGATGAAAATGTATGTATAAATTAAATAATTGCTGCATTTCCAGAAGAATGGAAGAGTGGTGAGCAGCAAAGAAACAGCCTCTCTAATATTTGGAATCTGGATACTGGAACATAGCAATAGGAAGAGGAGGAGGCAGGAAGTGGGTGCCCAGGATTCAGAAAGGATCACACAGAGAGTGAAGAGGGAAACCACAATGCAGAACAGGGAGGTTGCAAGGAGTGTTTTCTCCCTGTTGTTATGCTTATGACATGGGAGGGGTGGCTTGAACCCACAGATGCACATTGACTACTGGTGACCACTGAAGCCTCCACAGAGTAACACCAGTGGAACAGAGGAAACTGTGGGCTGTAAAAGTCAGTGCCCATTTTGATACTTCCAGCACCCATATCAATAGCTGAGAAGAAGCCTAACCCCATTAGAATTGGAGTAAAAGGAATGCCCCTGTGGGACATTTGATGGTGTGAGAGTGATGTGAGATTTGTAAACACCTTATGATTTGGGTTTCATTTTGAAGTGTAACTTGTGGTTCCACTACTGCTAAAGTGCAGGAGTCATGCCCTATGGATGGGAAACAGTTATGTACTCCATGTTCATAGATGAACTGTTCATGGGATGGTATACAGGCGTTGAAGTGTCTGCCACAGAGTGGAAAAATGTGCAAGAGTCTAAAGTTCCCACCTTAGAAGCATTTCAGGAAGGGTTAAGTTGGTGAATACCGGAAAGGTTTTTGATCCATAGTTATCCAAAAGCTAGATTTAGAGGGCCAATGATTTTGGTTTGTGAGTTTGTTTGGAGTGTAGAGATATTTAGAGTGACAGAATAAGCCATTTAGAGGTCTCACTGAAGGTGTAGGCAGAGCCAGCAGTGTGAGAGTTTGCTAATGTTGTTCATGTGAAGAATGATCTTTAGAAAATGGTAAGTATTGTTAAGGAGGTCAAGTATAGATAGTGAGACAGGTGTGATGAATAGGTGAAGATGAAAGCAAGAGATCAAATGGGACAGGTCCCATACCCTGTAGTGGAGAAACAAATTATTTTTATATGATTCTCATACCTGACAGAGTTTGAAACCCCATATTTGGCTTTCTGGAAGCAGTGTAAATGCAGTGTAAATATCTGTGTATGTTGAAAGGTAAAATGTAACATTTGAGACCTAGAATTTCTCTGACATGAAATGTTTATATCAATGTGGTCATCATAATTAATTCAAAAGCCATGTCTTGCTGAGATCACTGATTCACATCCTTGAGAGGGATAGCAGAAGTATGATGCACTGTCTTAGTTACTTTTCACTCACTGCTGAGACAAAATACCTGATGCCCAAAGTTGGGAAAGGAATGGTTTATTTCTTACAGTTTTTGGAGGTTTCAGTCCATACTCAGTTAGCTCCAAAGCAGGCTGGCATGGTGGGGCTGCAGTTCATGGTGGCTGCAAACAGCAAGGTGGAAACCGGCAAGAGAGAGAGAGAGATACCTTCCCCTGCCATTACATCACATCCTGGCTCAACCCCAAGAGGGTGTAGCACTGACACCACCAATCCAAGCACTAGACAATGAACCAGTCACAAATGCACAATGAAAATACGTGAAGCCTGGGGGCCACAGACATAATCCATGACATGCACCATGACAAGGGGGGTACTTGGGGTTTTCAGGGCACAGGTAGAAGGATGGCCAAGAAACTGTGTTGTGAGTGCTGCTATGTATGTCTTTGACACAGCCAAAAAAAAACACACCAGGGGACCTCAGGAGGACCTGAGGTCAAGTTTTTTTAGTGATTATGGTGGGAGTAAGACCAGATATCCTCCCAAGTTTGATGAGAGAAAAATTATAGATTGTGATGGGCAGGGCTATGACACTGTCATTGTAAATGGGATGAGGACTGAGATTAAAAGAGACCTCATTTTAAATTTTGTTTATTTGAAAGAGAATAAAATAAAACTAAACTAAACTAAACTAAACTAAACAAAGCAAAACAGAAAAAAGTACAGCAGAGTAAAACAATATGAATAACATAGGCTTTCAGAAAAAGCTGGAAATTAACAGTGGCTACCACAATGTCTCTTGTTTTCTTCAAAATAGTTGTGCATACGTTCACGCACAATAAGTCAACAAACACCAAAATAGTACAAATGCATTCAAAAACACAAGAAAGAGAGCCTTAAGGGATTTTAAGACCAGACACTAGGAAATAAATAAGGGCTACCATAATATTTTTTATTTTCTTCAAAATAGCTGTCAATATCTTCATAGATATTGGAATCAAATAACTGAAAACAGACAAAAACCAATCAAAACCAAGAATAAAAGCATTATTGGCTTTTCAATCAAAATGATAGGAAATCATCAATGGCTATCAAGGTGTCTCATTTTCATTGGTGTAGTTGTTCATGCTGTCACATATACTAAAATCAATTCTTGTAAACTCTTTAGGTGAAGTCTAAGAATATGTAAGCATATGCGTGAAAATCTATCCTTTCTGTATTAGAGGAAAAATCAAGCAACAAATAAATTACTATATCTAAGAGCCAAAAACAATAAAAATGTAGGCTTTCAAAACATGGTGGTAGGAACATAACAATTTCTGTTGTTTTGCATAACTGTCTTCATAAGTCTTATTTGAAGTACCAGATACAGTCATGTAAAATTGATGTAATCCTACAGATGTACTTCCAAGAACTATAGAATTAGTAGTACAATCATCTTAGTAATCTTAAGGGTATATATATATGAATTCATATAATTTCATTTCTCTTCCTTCTTTTCTCTTTTTCTCTGAGTTATTTTTTCCTCTTTGAGCAGTTTCATAATATTTCACAATATTTATTGAAGCTTTTGTATGTTATTTACTCTTTCAGTTACACTAGGGAGGCAATATGGTGTATACATACGTGACCCTGATTGATTTCACTTATAAGTATGGTCTCAAGGTGCATCCATTTACTTATAAAAGCCACAATGTGGTCTTTCTTTATAGCTGAGTAGTATTCCATTGTATAAAAATACTACTGCATTTTTATCCCTTCCTCATCAGATGGGAATTTGGCTTGTTTCCAAGATTTAGCTGTTAAAAATTATGCTGCTACAAACAAGGGTGCACATATGTCACTGTGATATGATGTTTTCAGTTCTTCTGGGAATATGCCCAGAAATGGAATAGCTGGGTCATATTGGACCTCCAATCCCAGGCTATTCAGGAACCTCCTCACTGATTTTCACAATTCTACAGTGTCACCAACAGTGTAGAATTGTTCCTTTTCCCCACACCCTCTCCAGCATTTGTTATTGGTGGTTATGATGACCCTGGCTATTTTTTATTGAGTGAGATGGAATCTCTGTGTAGTTTTAATTTGTCTTTCTCTAATGAACAAAGATGATGAACATTTTCTGATGTATTTATTTGCCACTTGTATTTCTTCCTCTGAGAAACCTATATTCATCTCAGTTGCCCATTTTTGACTGGGTCTTTGAATTTTGAGGTATAATTTTTAAAAGTTATTTTTTAAAAATTTTATTTAAAGAGAAAAAAACACAACCAAACAAAAGAGAAAAGGGGTAGGAACAATACAGAATTCCAAATGGAAAAAATAAATGAAAGGCAAAAACAAAAACAAAAACACCAAGAAAACACCACTTGATAAATTACATACTGTCATTGTTGGAAAAAGTTGTTCAAGTGACAACATTAAAGCATACAGAGTAGACATTCAAACAGTGAGACTGTTAACATTTATGCTCAGCAAACTAACAACAGTAATATAGTTATCTATCATATGCACTTAAAACTATATGCAGTTATATAATTTAGAGCACTTACTTTTTCTCTCTTTTTGACACTAGAAATTATGCATTTTACATTTTATTACTCTTACAGTTACTATTACTTTTTACACTAGAGACACAATGTGATATTTATAAATATTATTCTTATTTATTTCACTAATGAGGATAGTCTCAAGTTGTCTCCATTTCCCTATGAAGGCCTCGAGGTCATCCTTTATTATAGCTGAGTAATATACCATTGTGTAAAAATAACACATCTTTTTCATCCACTCTGCAGTTGATGGGCATCTTGGTTCTTTCCAAGATTGAGCTACTATAAATTGTGCTGCTATAAAGATGGATGTACATATATCACTGTAATATGAACTTTTCAGTTCCCCTGGGAAAATACCTAGGAGAGGAATAGCTGGGTTGAATGGAATTTCAAATTCTATTCTTCTGAGAATTCTCCATATTGATTTCCATACTGGTTGAACCAGTCTAAACTCCCACCAACAGTGGAGCAGTGTTCCTTTTCCCCCGCAGCTTTGCCAACATTTGTTATCTGTTGATTTTTTGATGGCAGCTATTCTTTATGATATGAGATGATATCTTAATGTTGTTTTAATTTGCATTTCTCAAATGACCAGTGATGGTGAAAATTTCTTCATATATTTATTTGCCATTTGAATATCTTCATATCAGAACTGTGTGTTCATCTCAGATGCCCATTTTT
>PVJX010018632.1:0-36222 GCA_004027295.1 Dolichotis patagonum
GGACATAGATACAACTCTGCTTTAGATCAGGGTGTTGTGACAGTGTGAGTGAAGGCAAGGGTCAGTTAACTCCAAGTCAGAAACATCATGTTGACATTTATATGTGAGGTTTATATGTGTGACTCTAGAGAAGCAGGCAAGAGGATGAGATGGAGAAAAGGAGGAAGGGCTGAAAGATGACTCCTAGAATCTTGTCTGCCAACTAAGTAGAAGATAGTACCATGGACTATACCAGCCACATATCTGGGAGACTTAATGTATTTGGAATATGTTCAGATGCTTCAAGCTATTTGAGATGCTATGAGACATTCAATGCAGATTTCAGGGATGCAAAGGGATAGAAGCCCTGATTTAGGGGAAAAACTTTAGCTAAAGATGTAAGAGTAGTTAGATCTGGTGGTACATATATGTAATTCCTAAACTCTGAAAGTTTGAGACAGAAGGCTCAAAAGTTCAAGCCCAGCCCAGGCAACTTAGTGACTTCAAAATTTTAAAGGATTTAAAAAGATTTTTTTAAAAAGTGCTCGGGATGTAGATTAGTGTGAAAGTCCTGGATTCAGTCCCCAGTACTGTGGGAAAAATGTATAATTACTATTTATCATAGTATAGATGTTATCTACATTCATGGGAATGTGTGAGATCAATGGTATATATATATAAGAACAGAAAGAATTGTTAGAACCTAGCTGTGAGAAACTTCAATATTTAAAAAATAAATGGAAGAGAAGGCTCATGCATATATTCTGTCTCCAAATGGGAAATGCCAGTGCTGAGAAAACTGCATTAAAATGAACCAAAATTTTTCCTTGCCAAGATCTGTCTATTGTGGATTCTTGAATAATTAGAGATCTAATCATGTATATCCACCAGATATTTGGGTCAGGTTTTTTAATGTAAACATCATATATGAGAAGCTGTGTTAATATTGGTAACAGACTCCCAACTTAACATATCTTATAATGTCTATGTGTATTAAGATTTCCATAAAACCATTACCATTTTTATTTATTTTGTCTAGATGTAAAGCAGACAGCATGTCACATTTCACATAGTGCTAAAGTTCCTGCAGTCTAATGTATACAGATTTGTGAATTTCAAATGATTTGAAGTTCATAAATATCTTCAGTCCGTTTGTTTTGTCTTGTTCAAACCCTGGATATCATGTTTTTGCAGTTTAACACATTTCATGGGAAGAAATAAATGTTTAGATTTCCAGCTAGAAGTAAAATTGTCAGGCAGAAGACAAGTTAAACATCCAGAGAAGCAAAGGTAACACAGTCACAAAATATTGGAAAATCCTTTAAATAGTCTAGGCAAATACATCCAGAGGGTTTTATTTTAGTCAAAACTCCAAACAAAGAAAAATTACATGGGAAAATTAATGAATAGTATGTGTTTACAAGTGAAGTTAATTCTTTCTTTTTTGGGAAAGCGTACATCAATTTTTGTCAGTCATATGATAGTAATATCATGTACTGAAAGAATGTGTACAGATGTTTTGATGATTTTTATCTTCTGTGCTCTGACCATAATTATCTGATTACTCACACCTGCCAAGCTGATGAGTGAGAAAATCAGCTTGACCTTGCATGCCAAAAACTATTTTCAGACTTTTGAGTTTTCCTATTAATTCAGCCCATTTTGCATACTTCTGAAATGTCTCTTGCTTATAGACCATTCTTTCAACTTGTTTACTAGAATCTACATTTATTAACACAGCATTGAAATCTTGCAATGTATCACTTTGAATCTATTTCTTATACTTTCACAATTTAATCTCTATTATACATATCTCTGTTATATAGGTATCTCTAATATATATATATGTATATGATAGCTGTATACATATCATATACATTGTATATAATCTACTCATGTTTGTTTTTTTCCTTTCTATGTATCATGTATGTTGGCAGGGGCTTTCCAGAGAAATAGAATTAAATACATACATCAGAGGCTGAAAAGTCCTCTATCAGACATCTATAAACTAGAGATCCAGGAGAGTCTATAGCTGCTCTGTCTAAGATTTTGGAAGCCTCAGAAAAAACGGAAGCCCAGATTTGTCCAAGATCTGCCCAATACCAAGATCTGCCTCACATCTCCGTGTAGCGGGTTGGGATAAGACTGTGTGAAGAGCCAGGTCTCTGATTTCCAGGGAACACCAACAGCTATTGCACCTGTTCAATAAGGGAGACCAAGAGTCAGAGTGTAAGTTTCTTTCTCCTTCCTCCTTCTGTCCATCTGGTTCCAGGCTGTCAGTGCTTTTTCCTTATATTTAGGGCATATCTTCCTCACTCATTTGCTGACCTGCACACCAGACTTCTCAGAAGACACTCTCACCAACACACCTTGGTATTCATCAATCCAGCCAAATTGATATCACAGCATTGATTTCTGAGTTTAAAATATTTCCTATGCATTTCTGTCTCTGCATTCTGATTATCCTGTTGTGTTCTCTGCTTAGTGACATGTACTTCCTTATATACAAGAGAAGGGAAAAATTGTATTTTTACATGTCTTTTATTCTCATATTACCTAGATTAGTGTCATTTTATAGATACTGAATAATAAATTACAGTCTATATCAACAGATGTTTTTGGTTAATTAGATGTTTAGGATACAGAATGATTTTGATAAGAAAGGCAAAGAAAATGATCAGAGAGGTTCATGAGAGTAGATTCAGACCTCAATGTATCTGCTTTCAAAACTTATGAAGAGTACACTAAACTCTCATGAAGAGTGCGGGTAGTCACTTCTTGTATTCCATTTCTTTTTCCTCCAGTACTTTCATGAGTGCAAATTTCCTGGTCAGTCCCTGGTGTTTCACAAACAGAAGAACCTCTAATTTGCACAGAATGGATACGGAGAATTTGACTTGAGGTGATGGATAATTGGTAAGCTTGGCAAGTACAATTAGGTAATAGACTTTGAAAAATTATATATTATATATATAATTATATATAATATATAATTTAAAAGTTAAGTTTTAAAAGTTATTTATGCTTCATGTGCCATTGGAGATATAGATAGATAGATAGATAGATAGATAGATAGATAGATAGATACATAATATATTGATTCATTACCTTAGCAGTTTCTGGGACTGCTGATATGTTGAAATCTCAAAAAATAGTCCTTATGTGGGCCAAAGGATTTCTCTCAGTGGTCTGAGCACCTGCCTGGTAAGTGTGAAGTTGTGAGTTATATCCCTGGTACAAAAAAAAAATAGTCCTTATGTGGAAATACTCTTTAACATAATGGAGCCATGCAGTCAGTATTAGGGGGTCCTTCCTAGGCAGAGTCGCATCCAGGGCTAGACTAGGCGAATGTACAAAGCCTTGCTCTTTTGCTCAGTTAGGAAAAGCTCTGTGGGTAGTCTCAGCTGCAGAGCTCCCAGAAGAATTAGTCCGACTGCGTCTGCTGTTGGATCCTGCTCTTTGCACTCCCTTATGCATGTAATTTTCAACATGGGTCCACAACACATCTCGTGAGCATCACTCTCCAATTTGGAGTCTTTTTTCACGTAATTAGCCTAAGGTAGCATTTATTCATAACAGGCATTTATAACAGCTTGGTCTCACTGCTGCTTGTTGATGGGAGAGATTTCTAGGTGCAATATTTTGTGCCTTTCAGAATTCCGTTACTTTTCTGTGTTTCTTATGTTTTGTTTTGTTTTCTCTTTTCCTCTAGTTTATCAAAATTACTCTCAGCTTTTTAGGGATGTATTCAATGTTTGTTTTAAAAGTTATTTATGCTTCATGTGCCTTTGGAGAAATAACCTAATTTAGAAGAAAACAATTTTTGAGCCAGAAACTTGGACCTTATGTATTTTACCATTTTTATATTCCTTACTTTCTACACATTCAAGTCAGTTTAATGATCTCTATTCTGTGGATTTCTGATGATGTTCCAAAGGAGACTGGACATGCATAAAAATTAATTTTGAAATTACAAGAAGCTGATTATTTATAATCATAGTGCACTTTAAAAAGAGATATTCTTTCTGAAATATGTTGATTTTTCACAATTGTATCCTTATCCATCTCTTTTTTTACAATTTGAATTTGTGTCAATGAGTCTATGGCCTCAAACATGCCCGATCTCATCTGAAGTTGGGTAGATGAGATAAACTATATAAATTTAGAGTCCCAGAAGACTTTAGACATTGTGTATTCTAACTCTGTTTTTCCTTCATAGAAGTAAATGGAGCTACCATAGTGTAGATATTTTCCCTACTTTATATGATTAGTTTGACAAGTATTCAGAATGAAAATATAGTTCTGGCTATTTCACTTGTGCTTGCCATATCTTTTAATTTATTGAAATAATTGAAATTTTGTCAAATTAGTTTTGACTTGTAACCCATACCTGTTGGTTTTCATTATTTTCTAAAAATTTCTTTCTTTCTTCTTCATATCTATAATTTAACTCTGGGCCCTTTTCTTTTTCCTTTTGATTTAAAATTAGCCCACTGAAATGAGCTTACATAACACTGCATTTTTTTCTAAAAATGAACACAATCAGTGTGTGTATGTGTATGTATATATTTTTAAAAAATAGAATTTTCATAGTATCGTAAAAACACTCAGAAAATAACTCATGTTCAACATGTAGGAGAAGGAAATACAGGGCTGGTAAAAGCTGAATTGTCTCTGCATTTTCCTACTCACATTATATTATTTGACAGTTCTAAAGCCAACTTTTCTTTGTAGTAGAGTCATAAATAAAGACAGTAAGCTGGAAGGAATGAGGTATAAAAGATGTAGAGAAGAGATAAATAACTACATAGTTATGCATATACAGTAATTTGGGGGAAGATGGCTGTGTCTGGTTTGTATAAGGAAGATGGCGTTATCATGTTTGCCAAC
This sequence comes from Dolichotis patagonum, assembly GCA_004027295.1. Classification (NCBI taxonomy): domain Eukaryota; kingdom Metazoa; phylum Chordata; class Mammalia; order Rodentia; family Caviidae; genus Dolichotis; species Dolichotis patagonum. The sequence goes on from PVJX010018632.1 coordinate 4,870, forward strand.
TAATAGAGTTTACAAATGAAAGCAAAATTTTATAGAAAGAACTTTTTTTATGAACTGCATTTTTTGAACAGACATGTTCATGAACCCAAAAAGACAGATACAGATCTAGATAGATATAGAGAGACACAGAGGCAGATATTGCTGATATATAGATACAGATGTAGATTAGATATAAAGATTAGATATATAAAAGGCATGGAGTACTGACTATTGAGTAAACCCAGTAATGAGCAGCACACAGAGTGGCTACAGGAAATCACTAACAGACTTTAGGTCTGTATTTCCTGGAGGAGGAAGGGGAGGGTGAGGTAAGAGTTGCTAAAGCTAAGGATGGTTTGAGTGCTCTAGCAAGGCCTTTGCTGCTGATGCAGACAAATTTGAGATGAGCAGTATCTGCCTCCTTCCTGCCTGCTCCTCTGATTTTCACCCAAGTTGTGCCCTAGCAGAGGATCCACTGCCCTGAACAGCTCCACGGAGACATGTAGCCCTGCATATCCTGATTTGTGTGGTGCTGGTGCATTCACAGCCTGCTCAGCCATTGTTGCAGCAGCTTTGCATAAGACATCATAGAAAAAAATATTTATTTCCACTTGCAATCTTTTTGTTTTCTGATATCCTTTCTTACATTTGAGAAGCATGTATCTAAAATGTCTTTTTCTATGACAATGTAAGACATTCACAGTTGATGTGAATGTTGATTCACAGTTCAACAGTTGATTCACGATTTGTGAACTCAGCAAATGTAGATGTTCAGGTAATTCCTGGTTGTTTTCAACTACGGTTAAGAAAACAGCCATAAAAAAGCTTTTGTTTGAATTTTAAAATCATCAGAGTCCTTCTTTTGTCCTCAACTAGAATAACTAAAATATATGAGAGCATGCAATATTTTATCTCAAGAGGTCAGTGATTTTGGAATGAATGGTAACAGCAAGCATAGATACAGTGAAAGCAAGGCAGGATGGAGCCTTTACTTTCCATGGGACTTAAAAATCTCACCTGGAAGTGGTTTGCAAAGAGACACCAAGGAAGTGATTTGGTGTGACTTAATTGTGACCTAATAACTGGAGGAAGCAATTCTATTGGCAGTGTGTTCAAGCTACTATAACAAAATACCATAGACTGAGTAGCTTAAAAACAACAGATACTTATGTCTTATAGTTCCAGAAGCTGGGAAACCCAAGATCAAGGTGCTGGTGGATTTGGTATCTGAAAGGGCCCATTTTCTAGTGCATCAAGAGTGTCTTCTCACCCTGTCCTCATGTGGCGTCAGGGGCAAGGCAGCTGTTTGAGGCTTCTTTTAGGAAGGCACTAATACACTTCCTGAAGTCTCTGCCCTTATGATCTAATCACTTCCCAAGGCCCCACCTCTTAACATTATTCTGCTGGTGATTAGGCTTCAAGATAAGAATTTTGGAAGTGAATCTTATTTACTTCAGAGACAGAACAAAGTAGCTACTAATGTTGTTAAAGTCAGGAAAGCTAAATAAATCTACTCTCTGGTATGAAGAAAGATTTTGTTTGGTGGGCATTGATTCCAGATTGCAAGGATGATTAGACATAAACAATTATAAAGAATACAGAATACATAGTGGTAGGGCTTGCAAAAAGAAGACCACTTTTCCGTTAAATAGCAGGAATATTAAATGAAGAGCAGCAACCCACTGACATTTCTGTTTCTATATGAGGAAGAGGGCAGAAATTCAAGTCAGTGCTAAGCTATCCGGTACATCTCCACTCCACTGGAGTCTGAGACCAGATAATTATACTCTTTCTTTTCTTTACAATTTATCATCTATCACAATGCGGTATGACCTTTCTTGCCAGTGCAAACAACAGAGAGGGGCAGGGAGTAAGTGACCAGACATTGAAGGCCTTCCCAAACCAAAGAAATTATATATTTCAACCACTCATACTGAATTTTTTAATGCCAAGGTATGCTGCTTGGCTGTCAGAGCCGTGAAGTGAAAATAAAATTAGAGGCCAAATGCCTAAACCCTCAAGAAATGTCATGGACAAGAAAAAACAAGTACAAGGTTTTCCTTATTATATTTTCTTAGCATTAAAATATATAGATTTTGTTATCACTGCACTGAAAATGGAATCAGTGACCCATCAGACCAAATGCTTATACTCAAGAAATGCCTTGAACTTTAAATAAACTCCATATTTTTTCTGCTGAATTAATTTACTTATAGATGTGTTACATTACTTGAGAATATATACTCAGTTGAAAAATACAGACAAGAGTTTTCTAACTATTCAGACATTATTGAACAAATAACGTAGCTTTCAAAAGAAACATGAACTTCTCCTTCTTATTCACTTCAGAGACAGAGAAATGAAATTGAAGGCAGAATTCAGTTTCCTCCAGTGACCACAAAATACCATTTTAAAATCCTGTAGTGTTTTGTTTTTGATGCTGTTTTGATTCTTCTCTTTCTTTTCCTTGGCAGGTTGTGAATTTGTAAGTAGCTAACTCCCTCTACTTTCCTGGTCTTGCACTATGAGCAGAATCAATGGATTAAGTAGCTGAGCAGCTGTTGGGAATTATCATCACCTCTCTGGGCTTTAGCTTTTTTCTGTAAATGGAGTTGGACTAAATAATTTCTTGCCCCATTGTTTGGTCTATTTTCTTGGTCCATGTTGGTTTACCATTTGAATGTCTGCTTGTGGGGAGGTAGAATCAATTTCTATAGATCTGAATAGTAGAGAATCTAGCTAGTTAATGGGCTATTGCCAATGTGGGCATTCACATTGATGAGTGGGGGAGGGTGTATCTGCATGGTGATTTTAGCCTGTTAGTTTCCTGAGGACCTAATGTCTCTCTTTCTCTCCTACCAAATGTCTCTTTTCTATTTTTCACTTTAGTAACTTATAGATTTATATTGCACTTTGATTGTATATAAAGACAAAGAAATCTTCCTTATCACAGATGTGATGGTTTGAAACTTAAATTTCCCCAGCAGATTGATAGGCTACAGTCTGGGTCCCCACCCCGTGGCATTAGGGGGAAATGGTAAAACCTTTAGGGGATGGGGCTTCATGGAAGGACATTAGGTGATGAGGAACATGCCCTTCGAGGAAATGTTGAACTCTATTTTCTCTTTCTTTTCTTCTTTGTCACCGTGAGCGTAGCAGCTTTTCTTTAGCACACGGTCCCCACCATATTGCTCAGCTTCATTGCAGGCCCCAAAACAATGGAGCCAAGTAACCATAGATTGAAATCTCTGAATCTGTGAGGCAAGGTAATTGCTTTCTTCTTTTAAGTTATTTATCATAGGTATTTTTTTCACACCAATATAGACCTTACTAACACAGGTGATTAGAAAACCAAATCTTAAAAAATTAAGTCTAATAATAATTATGTTAAAATATTAAGAATAATATTTATATTGCACATTGAACTTTTGTTAAATAGCCAAACATATAATTATATTGAAACTATTTTACTAATTATTTATTATCTCATGTTTATTGTGATCTTCGATATTTTAATTGCTTCACAATAACAATAAATTTTACATTGTCCTAGTGAAATAACCATATGCACTTACAAATAGTCTATCTTAGTGGAATAAGTTTTGTTTATTGGCTAAACTAAGTAGCAAACTAATTTAAGTAGAATAAAGTATATAACGCTTGTGGGGTATATTGACTTCCTAAGTCTGTCATAGAGTTAAACAAGTTAAAGCCACAGAAATCCATTTTCTCACAGTTTGAATGTCAGATGTTTGAAATTAAGATGACAGCAGGACCCTCTACCTTTGCAGACTCTAGAAGAGAGTTCTTCTTGACTTTCTTCTAGCCTCTTGGGGGAAACCTAGAAATCCCGAGCATTCCTTAGCATTTCTAAGCATCATTGCAGTTGCTGTTACTGTCATCTCCTTTTTGTGGCTCTGCCTGTGTTTTCTGTTTTGGTATATTAACAAATGACAACCATAAACACATATCATAGAATGTAGAACACATAATCCAGGATGATCTCATCTTAAAGTCTATGCCTTAATTATATTTGCAAACACTCACATCCAAATTTTGTCATATTCTTAAATTCCAGGTGGACATGTCATTGGGGATCAACATTCAATTCACTACTCAGAGAAAATCATGAAACTCAAGCAAATAAATGGCATTTGGGCCTCAGAAACCATAAAAAATAGCAATTAAGAAGCCCCTTGGAAGCTCTTGCTCTCAGATATCTTCCTGTTCCTTCTGGGATGTGTGGATCCCTATTCTGTTTCTCATTGCATGTCAGATCAGCTTAAATCTTTTTTATTTGTAGTCTGACTCATCTTATGGCCAAAGACCCTGGAGATCTTAAACCCAGATGCCTTAACCTCAGTAAGTAAAGAGTGCCTAACTTTAGTCTCAACTGTAAATACTGAGAAACTAATTGTATGGGCCAGTTTAGGTCAAGCTCTGTCATGAGTGTCTTCATCTGTAGCTGTAGCTGGAATGGTAATAAGCTAAGTGAGGATCTGGAAGGAAAACGCATTCTCAGTATAGCAAAGTATTTTAAAATAAAATCTAATAAACTGAAGGTTAACAAGAGGTTATTATACTTTCCTAATGTTGTTAAGGCATCAATTAAATTTAAACAATTCTCCACATGCCTCAGAGACATCTAAACTGTTTGCTGAGTTTAGACTTCTTGGACATCTGTGATCTACATCTTAATCTAACCATCAATTTTAGTGTTCTATTATTATGTAAAGGCCCGCAAGGATAGTAAAGGTGGTTTGCAGTGATTTTTATTGAAAATCTTTAAGAAAACATTAAATTGTATGCCTTACAATTAGGAATAACAAACTCAGCTTTTTTCAGAAGACTCCTTTCAAGTTTGTGAAATTCTCCAAATATATTTTACTGGTGGTCTTTGGGCTCTAAGAAATGTGATGATTTTCTTCTGACAAGAGTTCACTATGTGACAGTAGCAGAGCAGTGCATCCTAGGACAGGGGATGTCTGAAGTGAAAGCTGTGTACAGTATTTGTTGGGGAGGGATTAATTACCATTACAAGAAGAGGAATCTTCAGAAAACTAACGGTAAGTGAGAAAAATCAGAAATGATACACTGATTAGATAACAAAAAGGCCCCAGTAAGGGAGAAAAATATGATCAGAATTAAATGGAATAAGCTCTATTGTCTTTTGACAAATCAGCAAAGTTTTACAAGTGTGAGAAGCTAGGGTTTCAGATCTAAAATGTGAATACAGATGGACCTAGGTGTCAGCACCCATGGTACTGCTTCCAAATTTCAGGAGATTTGGAAACGCAAACAAATTTAGGAATCGCAGGGTGAAATTCAGGAATTGGGAAAGACTGACTAGCAAAAACTCAATAGATTTGAACCTTATAAAATAGTATTGGCATGTACAAGGTGACACATCTCTTGGCATGAGAAAAGCAGGATTTTAATTCATACACTAACTGCTAAATACTATGTTAACTGAATTGCTTAGGAAAACAATGTCGTTACTGAAAAGGGTTTAGTTTTTTTTAAGGCCTGTGTCTAGATGTCCCTCCAAAGCCTAATGCAGTTATAGGTGGAGCTTTTCAGAGGTGGCTGGACCTCGCCTGTGTGGAGATGGGATTGAGGATGTGATGTTGGCATGGATTCATGGTGTGATACTGGGATTAAGTGTGAGTGTGAGTGCTACCTGCCGTAAAGTTGAGTAGCCTGGATAGAATATAAGGGCTAGAAAGAGGGATTCTGTTTTCACTTTCTGCTTGCCTCTTTGCTGCTTTGCCTCCTTCTGCCTGCCATGAACTGTTTATCTTCTGTGATGCCCCTGTTTCATTCCATTCTGCCTTGAAGCCAGGTGAATATGGACTAAAACCACTACAAACTGTGAGCTTCCATAAACATTTTTCTCTTCTGACTTAAGTGTTCTGTATTTTGTTTAAACAATAAGAAAAGAAGAGGCAGAGAGTACCACATTCCTCCCTCCCTTCATGAGTATACAGAGGAAAGGCAAGTGAGGACACAGCATAAGGAAATTCAGTTATAAACTGAGAGCTTTTACCAGAAGAACACCTATTGCACCTTGATCTGGGACTTCAAAATCATGAGAAAAGAAATTCTGTTGTTTAAACCACCTAGTCTATGGTATTTTATTTTTTTGAAACCTGACAAAATTAGTGCACATAAAAAGATAATACATACTTATAAACATGTATAATAAATATGTATATATTTTTCTTTATGAAATGAGATTACCTGACATGTTCATATTAAAGATAGCATCTATAGTAATGTTCCTTTTTGGATAAGAATGACATTTTGTAGATGTCTTGGTTGCTTTTTTCTTGTTGCTGGGACAAAATACCCAACACTCAAAATTAAGGGAAGGAAAGGTTTATTTAGCTCACAGTTTGTGGAAGTTTCAGTCCATAATCAACTAACTCCAAAGCAGGGTGGCATGGCACAGGGGCAGCAGCTCAAGGTGGCAGAAGACAGCAAAGAAGCTAGAACAAAAGAGGAGGTGAGCAAACTTCTTTTCCTTCCTTATATTGTAAGCAGGCTACCTTCCTGGGGTAAGTGTAGCACTCATATCATCTCCCTGCCCTCATTTTGCACAGGCTCAGGATGTTTACAGTGTGAGGACCTTCACCCCTTGCTAAATCACTTAATTAGACTTCTAAATGTCTTCAGTTGATACAATGAACAACCATTACATCCATTAACAGCATGTCCTCTATACTCTAGGGCGCAGAACTGCTGAGTTACTTAGTTAAGCTTTTAGACTTCTGAAGTGGGCACAATGTATAACAGTAGCTAACTGGATACTTTCGTCAGATAATTCAGAATAAAAATGCCAATATAGCAGGTGGGGGGGGCTAGAAGTAGAAGGCAGGGATACTGTGAAGGTAGAGATATGGTCAGGAACACTTGGCCAGCCACTTTTTGTTTACCTCCTAAATGAAAAGATAACCTTACTGATCATTGTTCTTTTCCTTTACTTAATCAAGAGTCATTGCTCACAAATGTGTGCACTTTTATTGTATTATCCTGAGTGATTCTAAAAATGTTGGCAAACAGTAAGAAATGAAGATACTCAAATTTAGCAAGATCCCTTCTGTGCCATCCTACTTAGGCTAAATAAATTGGGAATCTAATCTAATTGCACAGCAGATTTGTGTAAGTTGTTGCTGTTGAATTCTCAGCTCACTTTAACTTTTCAGTTCTTTTGTCCATTCTTGTTTTTATGCCGGCTGCAATCACATTTCCAATGAGCTAGACTGGCCCAAATGTGGTCTCACTTTGATGTAGATCACACAGGCATTTGTATAATGGTGACTATATATTTGTTTGAATAAAAATTTGGAGATAGTAATTTCTACTTCCTGCCTGTTAGGGAAGTCCTAGGAAGAAAGAGGGCAGAGAACTGGCAGATTGAAGAAGAGGCACTATAAACCTGTTACATGTGGGGAATATGGGAATAAGGGACAGAAGAACAAGTTTGTAAAAGCAACTGTAGAGATTTAGCAACGAGGAAGTTTAATGAAGAATGTTTAAAGAAGTGAAATAAATCAGACATACATGTTTAAATACAGCATTGTTTCTCTGGTGTGAGTAACTGAAAGTGTAAATAAGGACCAGAGTTTACAAGGGAAAATATTTAATACAGGACACATAATTTATAGGATGAAGGTTGATGAGAGGTGTGGCTGGGAGCTTCTTTTCCTCTTTGACATCTGCTGTCCAGTGCTTTAAGATATAAGAGAAAATCATTACAAACACATGCCCAATCCACAGATGATTTATCTTTTCTTTAATTCTCCTCACTGCTCCAGCTTTGTCCAGAAAGCATAGAAACTAAGCAATGCTGTGGACAGACCTGAAGAAAAAGACTAAAATGCATGAAGGATGACATTTATGGGGAAAACACAGCAAACAAGAAGCTCAGAGTCCTAGTAGACCTCTAGGGTGGGTGTAATAGCTGCAATAGCTATTAAAGATCGCAGGGCAGTTATTAGAATCAAAGCCTATTCAGCCTGTTAAACTATCCACACGCACAATCAGGAGGCAGAAGTTCTGTTCTGCAGGCCAGCCATGAAAAGCATCATGGAAGAGGGCCGTATTATCACATCAGTGCCAGTGGCAGTGACACGAGAGTCTGTTTTGTGAGTCCAAATCTCATCTTTGGACATCTGGAGTGCATTGTGCTGAAAATGTCTATGCTACCATTAGAACCCTGGATTCACAGTAATAAAATGTTGTGACATAGTTTAGGTACAGGACTTTAGCCACACACATATCTACTAGCTCATTCTCCTCTAACGTGAGTACATTATGTATAAGACTAGGAATCTGAGTTCAGAGCAACTTCCTTGGGCCTGAGCTTCAGACGACACACAGTAAGCTTCTTTATGAACCATAAGTCATGGCTAGCCTTTTGAGTAATGTGAATAGAATGTGCAAGGTTGAACAGTGGAAGTTTTGGCACATTAAGCAACAAAACTATAAAAAATGATGCTGTTTTTATAATATGTCTTCCAATTATAGTTTATCTTTAAGCATTCAGAAACATATTACTTTATTAAGCATTTCAGAATATCTGAGACTTGTGAAAATATACATATAAAGTGAGACATCCACTAAGTCACTTTCCACTTTGCATGTTTGGCTGGAGCCCTGCCCCAGTTTTACTAGAATGGCAAGTTTTCTCCAGCCTCCTCCTGGATTCCTTCAGATGATGTTCTCGTTCAGATTATTTTAGCTGGTGTATCTTCAGATCTCAGAAATAAGACTTCCTTTATTTGAGAAATGTCTATTTAGATCTTATGTGTTTTAAAAGTTAGATTTTTTTGACTAGTAACTTGAGTTCTTTATATATATTTTAAAAATCAATTCATTATCGGTTGAATAGTTTGCCCATATTTTCTCTCCTTCCATAAATTATCTATGCACTCTGTTGATTCTTTTCTTGGCTATGCAGAATCTTTTTAGTTTGACATCATCTTATTTGTCTGCTTTTGTTTTTGTTGGCTGTGCACTGAGATTCATGTCCAAACATTCATTATCTAGGTCAATACCATGGAACTTTACCCTTAAGTTTCTTCTAGTACTTTCTCTCCATCTTGATTTGATTATTGTTTATGATGTGAGGTAACAGAAAGACATAGAAAAGGATAAAAGTACTAGAAAATAATGAAAGATGATGACTTTTGTAGTCTTATTTGTAGGTCTGCAAACAGCAAATAAAATGCTCAAAATTACTAATCATCAGAGAAATACAGATTTCAACTTAAATAAAAGTATTACCTTATGCCAGTTATAATGACTGTTAACATAAAGATGAGAGATAAATGTTGGAGAGAATGTAAAGAAAAGAGAACTGAAACATTTTTGGTGGGAACACAAATTAGTACTGTTATGGAAAACAACATGGAGATTCTGTACAAAATTTAAAATAGAGCTACCATATATGATCAGGCAACCCCACTATAGGCTACAGATCCAAAGAAGATGAAATCAGTACGTGGAGGAAACTGCTATATTTTCACTATTCACCGTAGTCAAGATATGAAGTCAACATAAATGTCCACTGATGAATATATTGTTAAGGAAGTGTCATCTAAATACATAATAGGATAGCACTCAGACTTAAAAAAGAGAGAAATCTTGTCATTTGTGACAATATGGATGAATTTGGAAGGTATGATGGCAGGTAAAAGAAACCAGGCACAGAAATGACTTATGTGATTCTATGTGGAATGTGAAAAAAAGGTGAATTCATAGCAATAAGGAAGAATATGATAGTAACCAGAGCTTGAGAAGATGTTGATCATAAAGAAAAGGCAAACAAAATAACAAAAACCTAAATAAAACAAAAAGAAAGAGAATCTGTGGCTATCAATAAAGTAGCCATAGCTGTTTCTGTCTTTGACACTTTCATATCTACCACCAGGAATAGTAAATTATTAGAAAGAGTATAAGAAAACCTTGAAGTTTCTGTTTTTGATGTTTATGGTAATATAAAATGAGACAATATTAGGTTTCTCACTTAAGCATGTATGTTGTTCCCCAAATATTTTTTTAGTTAAAAGATGTATAGTAAATGAAAAAACACAAACTCTTTGATGGGTTCACAGATTAGTATGTCAAAGTTTTAGTGTTAATCTTTGTATAGTAAGTTTTCATCAGACTTTCCTTACTCAAAATCATTTAATCTTATATTATCAAACCTAGAATTCTCTATTAATCCCATTTTGAATTAGGCCCCACTTAATTCTTCCAACAATATATTCTTTTAATTCCCAATATCAACTGCACCAACCTCACCCAAACTTCAGGCAATTCTCTCCCATTGAACTTGTAGCACTCTTTCAAATGCCTTGGTCCTTACACACTCAACTCTCCATTTTAGTACTTAACTAGGTACTCACGCATATATCTCATCCATTTGTACTATGACACCATTCTTTATTTTCTACTTATCATCTAATTTCCCTGTAAATGTTATCTACACATAGTGACTACATAATGAGCATCTTGGTATGAAGTTCAGAGACTGATGCCCTTGTCATTTCTTATATCTGATGCTGAGTGGGTTAAAGTGGTGGGTTATAGACAGCAGCTGCAGACCCAGCTGACTCCCAGCAAAGGTAACTACTGTTATTCCCTTATTTACCAGCAGTTACAGCCTAAAGATATCCAAGACCTATCTTACTAAGAGATGGAGTGTACTGCTATTGTGTTGCTACCCTGGAAAAATCTCTCAGATTTTGAAACTAGGAAAGAAAATAGAGGAGCAACAGTCTGTAACCAAATTAGGACCATACATTGTTTCAATTTTATTACTCAAGAAATTATTTTAAAGATATTATTGAATGACATTGCATCTGGCCTTTATTTTCAATCCAGATAGAAGAAAAGAAATGAAATACAAGTCTAAAATGATTTTTGAATATATTGTGTTTTCTTTTTGGAAATGGTACAGCAAGATCTGTAAAAAAAATTTTCATAGAATTTTAACATGGAAAACTATATGAAAAATGCATTCACATGAAATACATTTACCATAACTGTATATAATTTTGTAAAGCTGAGCACACATATATGAGCACCTCTATATTTATATAGATTTCACTACACAAATTAGTTAAGACAGGCGCCGTCTTTAACCTTATGTGTTTTCATCTCAAGTGAGAAACACTAAAGTGAAATAGGTCAGTTCTTTCCATGGCGGAGCTGATGGCTTATTGCAAGCTGTGGCCAAATGATTTCTCTATGAGGCCAGATGAGAAATATGAACATGATTTATTCTTCCTTATGTGTATTTTCAAGGGTTCATTAGTAACTCTCCACTCATTTTGATAAGAGTTAACTTTTAGAACAAATTATTTGCATTTCCACTTTCAAAAAACAAGAACCTGGGACAAATCTCTTCATTTTTTTATAATATCATAATTATTCCTGCAGAATTTCTGAAAATTTTAAAAGAAAATTGTGTGCTTAGAGAAAACATAGAGACTAATTTAGCTAAAATGGCTCCAGTTAGATTTGTAAATAGTATGTTCTGAAGACAAGAAATATATTTGTAAATAGTATGTCCTGAAGACAGGTAATATATTCTAATTCTTGGAAATTTTAGTTAAAAGTGTGTTGCATTTTTCTGCCAAAGTCATTCAGTTTGTTAGGCCAAAATTCCTTCCTTTTTACTAGAGAGGAGCATAAAAATTTCACACTCCCTCAGAAAACTAAAGCATGGTAAATAAAGTCCTTATACATATTTTCTAATAATTATTGATGCCTATTCGCTGCAAAACTTTTACATAGTGAATAGGCATCAATAGTTTCTAATTATCTAGCCCATTTAATCTTCATGACAATTGTACAAGGTAAATACTATTATCATTGTCATTTTCTGAGAGAGGACTGAAGTTTAAATTGCCTAATATCATAGAAATGGCAGGCCCAAAATTTATACCCAAACCTTCTGATTCCATTCTGCTTCCCAGACTAGCCTATCTACCAGCTTGTTCTCAGCTGGAAAAGAGAATCTTCCTTTGCCACCCAGTTATAGAATGATAGCCAGGACAGAAAGCCCATGGTTTATGTTTTTGTGCACAGGAAAATAACTTTGACTCTGAGGAAAAGACAGGGTTTTGCTGACGAGTAGATGTCACCCCCCATCCCAGCACACTGTCCTAACCCTACGCACAGAGGTTGTGCAGGAGGGTGTCTTTGGGACTGGATTTCTCGCTCACTGAGTTAGCTGCTCCTGGGAATGCCCATTTCTCCTTGTCCTTAGCTCCATAAGGAAAACTCAGACTCTTCCAAATCTTAATTTTTTGGATCCCCTGTATCCTCAGTTACAGAACAATAAACTGTACACTTCCAAGAGTTGATGCAATAATGTGTTTGAAACATCTCTTGAAAAAAAGGATAAAAAAATAAAAATACTATCCAAATATTGGTTTTCTTTTACATTCCATTATAAATGTAGGCCCTGAAGTCAAGAAGGTTGCACTAGACCATCAAGTGAAATACAGCCTGTGAAAAATATGTTTAAAATGAGAAAATTTCATGGATGTATGTTTTGTTCTTTGAATGGGTTAGATATGGATCTTGAGAACAACTCAGTGTGGTGCCATGCTTCTGTGTAATAGCTCCTTGGTTGACCTAAATGAGAGTATTTTAGGTAAAGAATTTTATTGCACTGTCGAATAAAATAATAGGAATTTTGGAGTTCACTAATGGAGGGGTGTGTGTGCATGGTAGGAGAATTGACTTTGGAATAAAAACGTTGGAGTAAAGGAAGAGAAATTCAGCAGGTTGCCTGGGCATCTGGGGGATCTAGGGAATAAAATTTCGCTTAGCAGGGAGTAGTTGCTAAATATCTGCTGTTATTTCTGGGCGCTTTCAGCAAAGCTGTGATGAACACACTTGCCTTGCCTGGACAGCACTATAGGAAATATTAGAGAAAGGTGACTTGCCTCTAATGTGTGATCAACAGTGAAGCACACAGAAGCCCACGGCTGGGCATAGAGCATCCAGGAGGAAACATAGGTTAGTGGTAAAGTAACTCTCAAATACGTGGAGAAAACTCATCCTGTTTCAAGTATTATAACAAGATGATCCACTCAGGAGGAGAGAGATAGATTCTGTTGCTGCAGAGGATAAAACTTGAGTCATTTTATTTGGATGTAAACAGAAAGGGGCCATCCAGAGAGAAGACTTCGCAGCACATTTATTTGTTTCTTTATGATGACTTCAAAACATTTTAACCCTTTTCACTTGAAACGACTCTAAGGTAGCTCTTTAAACACTGGCACGTTGTCAGTATACTTTGTCATGGTTTCTAGTGACCACTACAGATCCACCCTATAAAGCCTTGTAATGAAATCTTACTTCACTGAACACTTGCAACGGTAGGATAGAGCTAATGGCTTCCCTAAAGTTAAACAATTTCTCTCCTTTACCTGAAATAGTCTGCTCTACTCAGTCCTCTGCTCTGAGCACCTTTGTTTTGATTGTCAGCAGCGGTGACTTTATAGAAAGCCTCAGCTGTCTGGGGCTGTAAACCAGGCTCCCAGGCTGAGCATGGCTGTAAGAAGTTACTGACTTTGTTGCTGGCTGTGTTACCTCTGTGAACAGCTGCAATTGCATCTGCCAACCACACTCCCCGTTCACACTGCCCAAAGAAGGATAGCTTCCCTCAGGAGGATGTGTGGTTTTCTCCCCGTTTACTTGAGCCTTTAGTTCTTGGGCCTGTAAAACATACGACCTTCTCTGGATTTGTCTTTGTTTAATATCTTATTTAAGGTAATTTTTTGTATGACTTTTTTTTGCTACCTGCTTACTGTCTTTATTAGCACTAATAAATTGTAGTTTTTTTGTTACTTTACTGCTTTAAAGTTTATTATTCAAAGATGTACTAAAATTTAAACTCCTTGAGGTTAGACACATTATTCTTATTGTTCATGGTATAGCCCCCTTCAATAGTGCCCAGCACAGGATACTCAATAAACACTTTTTAAATTCACAAGTGAGTAAAACACACCCACTTGTCTTTAATTTTCTTGGGCTTCCTTGACGTATAATTCTATTCATAAAATATATGAGCTGTAGTTATACATTCCATTTTGAGAAACTACTCAAAGTGGGACAAATTATTAAAGTGAAATACTGCTGGAAATAAAAGTTAGAAACAAGGCAATATTGACCATACAATGGACATATGAGAGCTTTGAGACATGTAAGTTTGGTTTCTTTTCTTAAAGGAAAGTTTGTTAACTAGAAAACAAAACTTTTGGGTAGATAAAACTGGACAAGTCTATGTATTTTTTAAAACCTTACAATGTGACTTCAGAATGAGTATTGTCAATAATTAATCCAAGGTCTGACATTATTTAACAGTAAGCATAGGGTGATCATTGTCTTTTCCTGATCTAGGAAAGTTATTTTTCTATTTGTACTTTAATTTTTTAAAATGTGCTTGATTTGTAGTAATCAATAAAAATTCAGCTTGAATATATACACAAACAAAGATTCTATTGTATATCTTCCTTTCTCTTTTGGTCTTTATTTTGACCAACTAAATTGGACTTTCTGGGGCTGGGGATTTAGCTTCGTGGCATAAGCACCTGTCAGGCAAATGCAAGGTCGTGAGTTTGATCCTTGGTAACAAATAAATAAATAAATAAAAATAAATTGGGCTTTCTTTGGATCAAATGATTAAATTTCAGATACTCAAATGGCTGTACTTGAAAAGGTTCTTGAATCATAAGAAGTACAACCATAGAAGTGAAATAATTTAGAAGACTTGATGGGTTTTCTGTTTTAGATTTAGTGTGTCAGTCTACCTTACTGTGTTTGGACTCTGGCTTATGTGGAAGTCAGATAATCAAAATTATTCAGATACAAAGAGGAAATATTTTTCTTTTTTTTTTTTGTATTGGAGGTTGAACCCAGAATTTTGAACATACTGGACAACTATTGAACTACTGGCTTATATTCTTAAATTTAGAAACACAGTTTCTTTCAGTTGTCCAAGCTGGCTTAAAACTTTCAATCCTCCCTTGCCTCAGCCTCTGAAATAGCTGCAATTACAGATGTCTCCACTTATAGAATATGTCTTTAAAAGTAAAGTTCAAGTCTTTACACCATCATGAATTAGCCATTGCCAGGGAAAGCCCTAAATTTCCCTTCCACAGTTGAATTGTTTGCACATTTTATAACAATGGATATGGTTACAAATGTAGTAAAAACAGGCAAATTTCACTACATAATCTTAACAGCAAAGTCTGAAGGAAAAAGTCTTCTTCAATCCTCTGAAATTGGTTCTTCTGTTGGTAAGGCAATTCTTTTCATTTGTCTCCCAAACATCAGCACTGCTTATTTTTGTTGAATATCTTTAGACTAAGTCAGCACCATTTAAATTTCAGAGTATTTAATTCACTAAGTCACCTTACTAAAAGTAATTTGTGAGATTTTAAATATACTTTATAATAATGTTTTTACAAAATATATCTGAAGTGATTTTCAGTCCAGATTTGGACAGCAAAATTAAGACTAATGTGATCTGTTTGGTGAAAGACACAGTGAGATTTACTTGAACTATATGAAATTATATTTTCTGTGGAGGGGGTGCCTTTTTATAGGTACATGAATGGCCTTAATTATATGGATTAGTACTTGGGGTCATCAATGAACAAAAGTCAATAAGAGTGGTCTTAGAACATATTTTTCGATCCAGTAGTTTAATGTGAGTGCTTTCTGATTAATCACAATAATATATACAGTTTTGTCTATTTAGATTAAAAGTAATTTGAATAACAGCAAAATTAAATTTCTTTATATTATAAAGGTGTCTAGAGTCCTTTCCACTAATTTTTTGAGCTAATGAGCCATGATATTTTTCTTTTAAGAATCAGATTAGAAGTATCAAGTAATGTAGTTGAATTAATTATTTTCAAGTAGGACACAGCTAAATAGTCTAAGAAATAAATGAGCTTTTAATTATGTCCAAATAAGGAAATATACATAAATTTTAAATTCAAATAGGATCTTCTAGTTCTTGTTTTGAAATATCAAATCATTTCTTTGTAGTGATCAAGTGTCACAACACAACAAGGTTTTCAGTAAATTCATGTTTAGGATGATCAACAATTTCAGGTTTAACACAGAAATTTCCATCTGCAAGGAAATGCAGAGCAATATATCGTAAATGTTTGGTTATCCTAAACTGACTTCAAAACATTGCTTGTGTGTTTTTTTGCCTTCACTTTCTTCCTACATTATCTACATTGGACACTTGTGTCATACCTCTTGAAGTGGTGCTCAACAACAAAATTCAAGAAAGAACTATTTAATTAAAGCTCTGTGAAATTTTGCAAGTTTCAGGCAGCCTAGACATGTAACCAACATCAGGTGCTACAGTGAAATTCAGTCTGGAGATTGGGTCTAGTAAAATTAGACCTTTGATCAAAGAAACTACAAAACTTACTCTGGAATTAGAATGGGACTTCTAAATGGTGGAGTCCATCAGTCATATCATCGGCAAATTGGGGAAGCTATTATTTTTTACCATTTATACTATCTTTGAAGGGAACATCATTGGCTATATTGGCATTTTTTCTGCTTTGCTATAGTTTCCTGATATATAAACATAGCCACAGAAATGTATCATAACTATTTATGGAAATGTTTTTAATGTGCTTAAATATCTAGTTTGTGGAAAGTGAAGGTGGTGTATATAAATACATGAGTCATCTATCTATGTATACACAGCTATATATATAGTACCCAAATTGAGTGACTTAAACCTAGTTAAAGTGCATAAACTATAGTTGGCATCATAGTACTGTCCAGAGAGTGTTAGCAAAGTTGAGAAATAATGCTGTGCTTTTTAAATACAAAAAAAGTATTATCTGTGAAAAATAAGCAAACAAAATTGTCAAACATCAAAAGCCTTTAAAGCATTATCTTTAATAGTGTTAAATTGTAATACATTTTACTTTCATTGTTCAACTTAATTATATATTTAGTCACTTTTAAATTCTTAAATTATTGGTATATCAAGCTCTTCCACAGAGAAATGGAATGACAAGCACAAAATTAAAATACAGTCCTCAAAGGAATCAACTCTTTTATCCATTTTAGATGTTAATAGAAATAGAGAAGATGCTACTTTTCACAGCATGCCAAATAGAACCTAGGAATTCAGAAGAGTTAGTCCTGCATTTTTGCTTGCAACAACCTTAAAAAAAACAAATTGTGAGACATGTTGCACTTACTTGGTGTAATAACATACTCATGCTATCAAATATAGAGTCATTATCGTATTCAAACCAACACTTAATTTTCCTTTATCTATTGCTTTGAGCAGGGACTTCACTGAAATAGGAGGGGACAATATAGAAGTCTAAAAAGGAACCAACTCTGCTCTACCTTCATAAAACATTCTCCTTATTGCCTGGTACTTTGTTCTCTTTAAAGTATTTTATGCATTGATTTTGCATTGATTTTCCCCTTTTCTACATTCTAAGATTTTTCTCAAGTATGTATGCTGAGTTTGTAGTAAAAAATTTTAAGCTATAAGTTCCTTTAGGCTATCAACCAATAAGGACAAAGAAGCAATTGTTTCTTCCTGAGAGCATTTTAAGTCCAACTTCCTTCAAAACTAAAGCTCTTTGAACTTTGCCGTTAGCACCTTGAGTTCCTTGTCTCCATGCCTCCTATCCATCTGCCTTCCTTCAATAATACCCACAGCCTTCCACTTATCAAACCTCAGTGATAGAGGACCTAACAGAGCAGAAGTGATGCCAAAGCACACCAGAATAAAAGCAGGAATAAAAGCAGGGATCGCACCTAGGGCTGCTGATCATGCAGCCCTAGGTGCGATCACTTCATCTACTTAACACATCATGCTTCTGCACATGTCACGGTGGGACCAGAAACCTCACTGTTTTATTGCATTTCAGGAAAATGACCCGTTTGTCCAGCTGCTATCGTCGCAAAATGCACGTGCTTATTTCAGTGCTTTTCAGCAGATTGAGTGAGAGAATACAAACTTGCAAAAATAATTTCTTTTCACTTATATCAATCTGTGTGGATTTTTGTTCAAGCATGTTGTGTATAAAATTGCCCTATAATTATGCATCTAGTAAAATAGTATCTCTGCACATCTTTGAAAGGAATTATGCAAGTGAGGCCATCTCATTAAATTTGATCTAGCCTGAGGCTATCACAGCTTTAAAAGGATAGAAGTGATTTTTGCAGATCAGAAAAAGTAGCGATGATGTATGGCTCACAGATGCTTCACTATTTGAAAAACAAACATGACAAATGAGGTCAAATGTTAACTACTGAGTTTAAGTATGGGATAAGTATATTACTTGTTAGGTTTGAATAGCACAAAAAGCTAGTCCAAACTTCTAAGCTTAAATAAACTTACAGTGAGGAAAAAGCCTTCAATTTCTGCAGAATTTAGTTTTGATTAGTTTTCTGATTGTATTTAAGACATTAGAATTAAAAGCACACTGAACATATCCATTTTATCCTTTCCTTGGTGTGTATATGTAAGACATCAGAGGGTGTCCTTCTCCCTAAGTTTGTAGAAAATCATTGCAAAGCAGAGATGTTCTGTTAGGTAAACATGGCAGATAGGACTTCATTCTCCATTTTTTGTTTCTGTACTCATAAATACTCTGTTTCCTAGGGAACGCGCGGGTGTGTTTGTGTGTGTTTGTGTGTGTGTGTGTGTGTGTGTGCGCATGTGTGTTTTTCCTGGAGGGAAGGATAGGAAGAGGAAGTACATTTATATATTTATTTTGAAACATGTGCTAATTCAACTCTATTGAGTCCATCAAGCCTGAAAAAAGTGAATCATTTTAAATCATTCAAAGGACAAAATGATACTACTATTTGACTGCATTGTTCTAATTCAGGTAATTAGAAATTGCAAAATGATATAAATTTTTAAGCTAAATTAATTTTAATTGGTACATAAGACTTGTACATATTTACTGAGTTACGTGGCTGTTTCAGTAAGTTTAAACATGTATCCTGAAACATTCATCATGTCTTCATAATGCAAACTTTCCAAGCCCTTTTTCCTAGCTGTTTGAAATGTACTGTAAATTATTACTGTCTATAATCACCCAAGTGTGCAATAGCACACCAGAACTTCTTGCTCCTGTCTAACTGTAACTTAATACCCATTGGAAAATATATGCCTGCCTGTCGTTGATAATTACACTTAGATAAACATTGATTGCCCCGCATGCATGCCTGGTGGGGAGCTGAGAAACAAGGTGAATATTAACGAGAAGGGGGTAACTCTCCCGCCTTTTCCATCCTGTTTCTGTCTTCCACTCATGCCCATGTCTCTGAGTTTATAGTTCCTAAAAAAATTGTAGCATATGCTACCATTACGTTTGTGGTATGGGAATCGAAATTGAGACAATGATACTAAAATTTATTTTGGGCCTTGCTCTTTGGACCATAGCCAAAGTTAGTTGAAATAAGCATAGCAAAATTTTTCATAGTATGCTTGGTGTGGTAATTACATTCTTCCTTTTCATATTGAGAAGGTACCTGTCTGGGTCCTATTAAATCCGAGTATATCTTCCCATATAGATAAAGGCACTTATAACATTTGTCTGGCACCTTGCCCATCCCTGATGGGAAAAGAGAATAAAAATACCTTAGACATTTAAAAAGATGACACGAAATTTTTGGAAAGAAAAAGTGAAGAGAATGAAGCGCTGTGCTGGGGCCTCAGAAATCTTCACATCCAGGGAGATATCTAAAATTTGCAAACTGTGAAGCACTGCACTTTTTCAGTCTGTAGCCCTCTCCTAAGAAAGTGATGCAAGCAAGGCAAGGGAGAGGGTTCTTAACTCAGATTGGCTTAGTTAGTACAGCGATGTTCTAAGTTTTCCAAAAATTAAAAAAGAAAACCACTACTTGGTGGTTCTGAATTCTGAAAATTAAAGGGAGCCTGGAATGGAGAATTCCACAATGCCTCCTAATTGAGGTCAACAGACGCTTGCTTTGAGAAATACTACAGCAGGAGGGTGGGTTGGAGGACCCAGCCTCTAGGACGAGGGGGCGTGGCACTTTCCTGAATTCCACTAGAGACAGCGTGTGTTGGGCGTGGTCAATGCAGTTTCCTGGCTTGCAGGGTCAAATGTTGACTACTAGGAAATTTAAATGATGGTTGTCTTTCCCTCTTCACATTTTCAGAAGGAATAGCCTGCTTTTGTTGTAGATGCGAGGTAAGTAAGGATAAATACGTTGACGCAAGAAAAATGATTTGATAGGTCGGGATTAATGGGAAATGGTAAAACATTAAATAAATGTATACATTTGAGTGTGTTACAATGTGTCTACACCTTTTTAGGTTTTCTTATCAGTGCTACAAAGATAAATGATTGTTTTCATGTTTTCTCAAGTCAGATCAATATTGTATCAAGAATTTACTTGGTAACGCTTAGCTGTCTCCAAAGGGTTATTGAAAAAAATAACTAAAATGATAGCCGTGAGCCAGTTTTGTAAACATGTGTGTACCATATTTACATTGGTTATTGTTATTGCTGGTACAATAATAGTTTGATTTTATCCCAGTCTTAAAGGAAAATTTTAGAATATGAATTACAATTATTCTTAGTAACCTGATAAAAACTTGTGTGTTAGCGGAATCTCTTTTCAATCTCATTTCACTCAGTCTGGCTACTAAATACTTAGTAAATTGAGTTGAGAGAGTGATAATTGGATTTGTGGACAATCCACAGCCAAGAATAAATGTTTTAAGAGAGGATTAAAGTATGACAGGATTCTGATAAACTTTAGAAAATAGGCCAACTGTTCTAAAGGTGTCTACAAAGTTTCAAAGCATAACATAAAATCAAATGCCTCAAATAACAAAATGCACTTTAAAAAATGTATTTGTCTTTGAGCAATAACACACACATATTGAGTTTTATTCTTCTAACTTTTCTTTTTTCTTTTTAAAAATTTTTATTTTAAAGAAATTAAAAGAAAACAAAACAATAAAAAAAAACAATAATAGAACTGATACAGAATTTTGAAATAAGCTGATAGGCAATTAACAATAGTCAGTTGCACATTGTTATCTTCAAAATAGTTGCTCAGATTGCAGGATACGGGCATGCAAAATACATTAAGCAATACAAACCATAGAAGTTTCTTCTCCTGAACTAATAGGATCAATAGTAAATTATCTTAACTACATTATGTATGTATATGCATATTTATATATATGTATTTTTCCTGTTTCCTCTTTTCTCTTGTCCTGCATCCCACTTGTTCTTTTCTTCTGCTCTTTTGTGGCTCTGTTTCTTTCCCCATGTCGCTGGGCATTTCTCCTACACTTTGTTTTCTCTGCCATTGCGCTTTATTCTATTTGTATTAAAATTTGATTCTGCAGAGATTGAATTAATTGCAATGAAGAATTGCTTTGTATTTTTGTTGTTGTTCTTCAATAGTAGGGATTGATGTAGCCTCACACTAAGCTACATCTACTGACATATCATACGTTTGTTTATTAGTTTGTTTTTACATTCTACATCAAGGCAGTATTGCCAGGTACCTAAATCACTCAGGCGGGTTCAGACTTGAGATCCTCCTGCCTCAGCCTGCCAGGTTGTTGAGACTATTGGTATGTTCTACTATTTGTAATTATTTCAAAGAAAGCTTCCTGGAGGAAAGACCTTGAATACCATGGCAGGTGGTTACAGGACTGATTTTTCAACTCTCCTCCCACGTGTCTCTGGCCATATCCTCAGGTCACCTGCCACTTTGATTAGGTTTGTATTAAAACCAAGGGATACTGTAAACAAGGCCCAAGGTGACAATAATACCTGGAGATATTAGACCTCATCATAGTCCCTTTTCTAGTGTCAAACAATGTGACAGACAGCTGGCAAATAATGTTCTACCTAAGGCACAGCTTGTAGTGGGTATATGTGGTCTACAGACCCACCCAGAGATAATTTCCCATCTCTACAATGGATAATCTGAACTGTAGTTACAGGCACACATTGAATCATTTGTCTATAGTCTAAGAGCTGTTGTAGTATAAGACCAGACATAAACTCATGGGAGTAATCCCCTAATCTGAAGCAATAGTAAATTAAATTAGTACTGCATTCAAAATTGAGGAGGGAGAGGATAAAAATTAATGCCTACATTAAGAGCTAAGGGATGATATTAATCATACCTCCATTTAACTCAGTAGTCTGACTCCTCCAGAAGCCAGAAAGACCTTACAGACCTCATTTGCAGATTTCATGTTAAATCTTGTATTTTTGTCAAAATTCAATAGCAAGCTCTAAGGTACATTGTGTGTGGCCCTAATTTAGTGGAGTATTTCCCTCTATTAGAAAAGAAAATCAGACACAGTTTCCATTCATATGCAGTATTCAAAAGCATATATTCACTACTTTCCCTTAGGATGCTAAGGGCTGTGTTAACTCTCCATCCCTGTCCCATAATTTAATACATAGTGATTTGAATTGTGTGGATGTCCTGCAGAATATCCCGGTGGCTCTCTGTGTTATGCTAATAAGGTGCAAGAAGTAGCTAGCATGGGTGAGGCTTTGTTTAGATGTGTAACCTATAGAAGAAGGTAGACAGTCCTTATAAAATATTCACATTTCTTTTGATGTCCATAGATGTTTTAAACGGAAGTGATTATGGACTTGCCAAGAAAAAAAAAAGATAAACAATTTTATCTTGTATCTTTCACCATGAAGAAAATGTAATACCAGATAAACCTCTTCAGCTCTTTAAGGCTACATAATTCACACTCGAGAATATTTATTTTGTTCATGTATTAATGACAAAATGGACTGCCAGAGTAGGGTCCAGGGAAAGAAAGAGCTTGGCATCATGGCAGGATAGGGGTACAAGCAGCCATAGAAATCAGCAGGTCTATGGTGGCAGAGGTTTGCAGGGTAAAAAATAAGAAGCTATTTGGAAGCTATTGCAAGCTCCAGTGAAAAAATCCCAGTATAGACCTGTAGTAGTAAGTAGTATAGCCAAGCCATCTGCAGCAAAGAACTATATACCTTTAAAAATTACTGTGGCCTATGTAGATAGAGAAGCTGACTGTGATATATCAAGTGTCCACATACCCAGATTTTGGTCAAATGGTCCCAGAAAATAAACTATCATAGGATAGAAGTGACACCTTCAAAGTCTGACATGAGCAGAACAACAGATCAAAGGACGAGTGCACATAACCCACTGTCCCATGTGATGCGTCATCGTGAAGCAGGAGCTCCTGTGTCACACCTTTACCCCATGAGTGGGTGGGTTATTGTACACATCTGATAAAGGAAGGCAAAGAAACCCCCAGTCAGATCCACATGTTTATTGACTTGGAATGTGGGTGCAGCTTAAGGTTCAGGACGGTAACATAGTCTTCTATGATCTAGCATCTGCCTGGCAAGAAAGACTTTAAACATCACTGTGTTCTGAAGAGCTTGTGTCAGATAAGCAAGGGGCAGGACCAGGGGTGACCCTGCTGACCATCGTTCTCATGAACCTGCTAGGAGACTGGTTTTCTATCCTGGCAGTAGTACTACCATTACCAGGGGGAGCTACCTGATGAAGAGAGGAATATGAGTGGCACTGAGGTTGACTGTGATGAACAATGACACACGTATTCCTTCAAGATAGGATTTGTTCTGCCTCCTTACAGCACACAGAAGCTGCACTATTTGCAGCTTCTCTCAGTATTGCCTTAGCTTCAGACAGTCGTTGCTTCCAAGCTCACATCCTTCTCAATGTGGCCACGATCAATGGCTGCTGAGGATGAGAGCAAAAATGCCTGGCATTTTGACCCACTGTGAGACAATTCTAATGGATCGATTCCACTCTCAGGCTTCTCTCCAGCCCCCTCTTTCTTCCTCCTTTTTTCTTCTATTTCCATTTGTATAGGTAACAGTGACACAAATTAGCAAACTGTGTCTTAAAAATCTTCTAATGTGTGTTTTCAAGAACATCCAACTTGCACCAGAGAATCTGTAACATAAGAATCAAACTCAAGGCAACGCTTATTATCCCATGCTAAATGTGAAAAATAAACATCATTACTGGTCACCTAAAATTACATAGTATATATGTGGTTAGCTCATACAGTGAAATCAGTCCAGAGTACCTGTTAGTTATGTTTAGTAGCAGAGATCACTCAGCTTCAGCTGGTTTTCTTACACATAGACTATGACAAAGCCCCAAAACAAACATTAAAGCCAGAATTCATAACTCACCTGCCCTCATAATAGTATGACTGTACAAACAAGCACCAACAATCCTACTTCTTATAATATGCCTTGTACTGAGGCTTTCACTCGTTGTATAAAGGTGGCAACAAAAAGGAGCCCCAGAGTCCCAATCTTGAACTCTGTGACTATATTTGAAGCTCTGTCTTAATTCTTGTAATGTTGGACTCATAACGTTCCCACAAAGTTCATGTGTTGATAGGTTGGTACCCAGAAGATGGTGTTGGGAGGTGCTATGTTTCTAGTTGGAAAAAAAGAGGCCCCAGAGACAGATGCTTCCGTGTTCTGTTGGAACTCCCATTCTTCCTCTCTCTGCTTCACTAATGCTCCAAGAAGAGGTGTTTCTCTGGCCATGTGCTCCCCACAGTGATACGCTGCCTCACCACAGACCCAAAGGCTAAGACACCATGGACTGAATGCTCTGAGACTGTAGGCCAAATAAATCTGTCCTCTGTTAAGTGAATTTTCTCAAAAATTTTATCACAATGACAGGAAACTAACACTATTGTCTTTCAAGCACTGTGATCCTCTGTCTTCTGAAGTAGTCACATAATAGGAGAATCTGTTTAGTTAAGAAAAGGGTGCAAAGCTCACATGACAGGCAGGCAAAATGGCACTGAGTAGCTAACTGTGAGCTCCTTAAACTTAAGTGACACATGGCCATAAGGACTGAGCTGGTAGAGAACTTCTCTGAGTCTGATGCCAGACCTTGAGATGCCCTTATAAATTTCATACATAGCCCACTAGATCCTTAAGTGTGTAGAGTATTGGAGGGAAAGCTGTGGAAGTGGGAGTAGAGATTATGAGTTTAAGTATCAGTTCTTAGGAAATTCAATATATTATTTTTTGGGGAAAGTTTCTAATTAAAGATTTTGAAGTTAATTTTTTAAAAAAAGTAAATAAAACATTATGTTGCTGCACCTGAAAGCTTCTAAAGTTCAATTGGTATAGTTAGTTTTGCAGATAAATTCAAGTTCTTGGCCTTAGAAGCTCAAGAGTTCAAATTCCAAATCTTTTATCTCTCTCTCTCCTCTTCTCTCACTCTCCCTCTATTCTCATTCTCTCTTGAACATATAGAACACATGCTAAATTCCACATCTAATTTTCTTTAGTAAATACCTCTGTAAACATATACTGTAAATTGTGATCCCATGTTTGCATTTTCTTTTTTATTTTTTCCTTCTGTACTACTTGGCTTTAACATTTAACAAACTGTTATTCTCCATATTTAAAATTTTGAACTATAATAGTCTGTGGATTCGCAATGTATACATGTATGGAATATATCCTGTTAACGGGCATAATTCTTGTAATTTCTCAATGTATCAGTTAAATAAATTTCAGGTTTAAGAAGCACAGGGATTTGTACAGAGACTAGAATACTTGTGGTTTGATAAACTTCTCGTGATGAATATTTTTGTTTTTTATTTTTTAGCAGTTGTCTTAGCTGCTTTTCTCATTGCTGGGAGAAAATACCAGACACCCACAAGTTAAAGGAGGAAAGGATGATTTTTGGCTCACAGTTTGTGGAGGCTTCAGCCTGTAGCCAGCTGTTCCAGGCAAGGAGAAATGGCAGAGGAGGAACAGTTTGCAGTAAGGCAGGCAGGACGTGGCAGCAGCAAGCAGCAAAGCAGTGGCATCAGGCAGCAAGTCTGCCTTCTTTCCGACCTTTAATTTTCCATCCGGGTTGTAAGCCCACTGACTGGTGGCACCCACACACAGGGTGGGGCTTCCATTATTCATAACCTTAATCCCAATATAATACCCTTAATCCACATTCACACAACTAAAGGCAGCCACACACAAAATGTCTCTTCTGTGACTGCATGAGGCTTCTAGGTGAGTATGAGACATAACAGTAATATATTTTGGTTAGAATATGAAAAAACAACAATAATGTCTGAGGTAAAATTAGAATACCTGCAATTCTAGTCTCCGCAGATACCATCCATACTTTATTACTTATTTGGTGTATATTTTGCTTTTTCCATTAGTTCATATATTTTAGACAAAAATTTAAAATATCATTTAACAAACATCTCAATTTTGTCCCATATTGTCATTATGAATAGTAAAGATATTAAAGATATTTGTATAGTAAAGATATTGGTAAAGCAGCCATTCATTTACTCTAGTTAGCCTTCTTCAAATTAAAAAAAAAAGAACAAAAAGAGTTTGACTATAGTTAAAGAGAAAACAAAAATGCAGGAAACATACTAGAAAGCTCCTAGAATTAGTGGAATCTGAGAAGAGGTGGGAACAGGACCTCCAAGAGGCACCATCTCAGCTGGAAGCAGCAGTAGGAATTACAGGAGGCCTCTGTCGCCCACACCACCATTTCTCTGCCCTTGAGCTGTGACAGCTTTGTGAAGACTCTTGACTGCACTTAGAAATGCGAGTCTAATAAGCAACATGCAGTGCTTACTGTATTCTCTCAAGTAGTAAAAGAAATTATGTCCTAGGTATTAGAAGTGAGTTATCATTTCAACTATCTCTTCAGACATGTTAAGGACTTCTGCACCTGGAGTGCTCCACAGTTAGTGACGCGCTGAGGGCAACATGACCTCCCTGCCCAGGGCCGTAAGGGTGGGTGACCCTCAAGAGCCCATTCTTGTCCCAGGATTTTCAGTGAAGTGGACCATGTAATCTGCGTTCTATTTTTAGTCACCCCTGGCCTAACCTTGGAGAGGTTCAAGGTAAGTAAAAGTCTCTTTACCTGGAGACAGTTCACAGTGATGAGCTGAGGAAGACACTGCTCAGCAACTCAAAAGAAAGCACTTAGATCTGAGAGTCAGATATTTTTCTCTCAGGACCGATTTGAATCTGTGCTGTAAAACCCTATATTCATTATCAAGTAGCACTGATTAACTGTTCCCTTGTGCAGAGTGCTATTGCAGGGACTGTAGAAAGACAGTTATCCTGCCTGGTAGGACCTTATAATCAAAATCAGAACTTTATTACCTGAGAGGTGTCATTTGGCACCCTGCTTATGATGAGAAGTGAACACTCCAGTCACTTAGGATTGCTGCTGTTTTAAGTTGTGGAGCACATGTGAATTTTTCTCTCCAATGTCATTTAACCCCATGACTCAGGGATAACACTGATTATGCAGAGAAAAGATAAATTAAATGTACACTATGGCTTTATTTTATTTTGATAGAATATGAAACAAAAGAATATTTGCTGGATTTTGAGCAAGTTACATTAACTAGTTTTATATAGCTACAGAATTTCTGTGGGCCTTATCCAGTGTAACATTCATAGCAAAGTCTTATATAGTCTTTGATATTGGTCTTTGTAAGCCATAAAGGGAACATCCCAAACTAATTCTCTAATAAATTATTCTATTATATAGCATATCTATGTCAACAGTATGTCCTGAATATTTGATGCACCTCTGGATTTTCTAAGTCACTTTTTTATATTATTTGCTCCATAAACCATTATATTATCCTGGAAATTACAATATTTTGAAACTAAAGCCCCCACTTCCCAATCTTACTATATACTTAAAAATGGCATAAAAATTCTTTATTAAATGATAGGTCCTGATTTTGGTTTAGAAATATGGATTAAACTGCATCTCTATTAGTATTAGTATTCCATCAATAGTCTGCATCTATCCCCACGGCACACAATAAAACCCCAACTTTCAGAAAAATCAATGCAACCAGAGCACAAAAGACTAGGACTGACAGATTTGTGGCTATCCAAGGAAGTTTCAGGATGAGTCAGGCGAAAATAACATTACAAGATTTCAGTAATTTTTCCAAGAGCAAAAAAGTACTTTGTGGACTGTCCTTAATGGGGAGATATTTTATGTCATTTTTGTCATTGTGAAAGCTCTTTCTATTATTCCTGTGCCCAGGGTGTCTGTCTCAGTTCAGTCTTGTATAAACAGGGACAAATGGACTGAAGGTTGAGATTAGGGGCATTTACAATAATCTTTGACTCTTACATCACCCTGAGAGAGGTGCCCATTAATCCCAATAAAGTAAGGATGCTGCAAAGATCTTCTGGCTGAGTCAGACAAATTTTTCTTGAAGGGGTGAATCTGTGCTACTTTTACAAAGCAAAGTACAGCAGCAAAGGCCATGTGGCTGTTGGGGGGACAGCTACTTGATGGTGTCTAAGATACCAGTAGCTGTAATTAGATTTCAGGGAGGGCTTCCATATTCCTGACCACTATTCAGACTAAAGAATTATTTATACAGCCTTACATTAGCTATATCGCTTGGTTTCAAAGATGCAACACTTGCCTGGCTCCACCCCAAGCAGCCCTGTGCATTATGATGGAATGACAACCTTCATGCTGTAAACACCACAACTAGTGCCCTTGTGTAATTTGTCTTACATAACAATATCTTATATTTAACATTTTAAGGGGAAAATGAACATTTTTATTCACCATTAGAATAAATAAAAGTAGATTACAATGATTTCAGTTTGTGGAAACAGACATATGATGACATAAATAGAAACTATATATAAATCTGATAATCTAATATTATAAGTAATTTAAAAATGAAATAAAAACACCCACTAGAGACTATAGTACAAATTTTGATTAAAATCACTCATTCAATTATATTTCACTTTATATCCAGAGAATGTCTTTTTTATATATAATGAGCAAATGATGGGTAGATTTACTCATTTCTTTCCTTTTCATCAAATGAGCTTTTCCTTAGAATTTTAAGAGTATCTAGAGTATCACTTACTTCTTGACATTATGAAACCTTTATTACCTGGCTATTTACTTAAGCATGCAAGACTTTTTTTTAATAAACCCATTTCAGGTTTAAAGTTATCCAAAATATTTCTCTCCTTTGACATGTAGAACTATTTTAATCTATGGCTTTACCCTGAAATTCAGGATGATGCATCTATCACTTTAAAGAAGTATTGAAGGTGACTGACAATGTGTAACTCTAGATTCTAAACTATCTTAGTATATACTTAGTAACTGGTTTATCAAATTTTATGATCTAATATTTGCCAACTGTTAGGACAATAGAATAATGGTAGAGTGCTTTTAGAATAACGACTTATAGAAAAATAATTTTTAAATGTTTAAAGTAATTAAAAAAATTTGATGTCACTAAGGACTGACAACTACTTGGTAAATAGTGGAAGGAAGACAATTCTTGAAAGAGAAGGCCAGTTCTGGGTGACATTTGCATTATTTTGTCTGAAGCCATTATCTTGTTTACACAGAATTGAACAATTAAAATTTAAGTAGATAGCTATAGTATATAAACTTGAAAAATGAGATAACAGCTAGAGGTCTAACTTACAGGCCAGCATAGAGTTTAAAAATAATATGTAAAATTTCCCAGGGAAGATTAGCAAAGTTGAAAACCTCAACTCTGACTGTCACTTCCATCCATCTCCTTGGCAATGTAGGAATCTAGCATACAAGGTAAGAATCCAGGGGGTCCAGCAGGAAATGAAAGAACTTACAGAGATTTCAGCTGTTGTGTACAGCAGGGGAAACAAATCTTGTTCAGTCAGTTTAACTATCCTTTAGAACAATAGTCAATCTGCCAAAATGAAGGCAGAATGAATAATTACTAAATTCTCTTATTTCAATGTCAAATAATAATTTTTAAGATTAATAATTTAATTAAACAAGAATATGAGAGCCACAGGCAAGAGACAAAATTGATAAAAACAGTTCTCAATGACCAAGATACTGAACTTAACATTACACATCATCTAAGAGAAAAAGTTTTTAAAGATTTAAGGGAAAAGTATGACTTTCATGAAGAATCAGATAAGTCTTAGCAGAACAGTAGGAACTGTAATGGAATAGAATTGCAGAGCTGAAAAGCATAGTATATGAAGATAAATATACACTGGATTAAAGAATTTTAGATTACAGTGAGCTTGAAAGTAGAGAGAGAGAAATACATGGACAAATTTTTCTAAAACTTTGTGAAATCATTTGTGAAACATGGGTCCAGAACACTTAGCAAACTCCAAGAAAGACTAGAAACAAAGGGATAAAGAAACAAATTTAAAAAATGACGCACATCTTAGTCACAATTTTTAAAAGCAAAGATAAAGAAATTCTCTTTTGCCAATGGCATACATCCCTGAACTCTGTAATTTTTCTGAGCTCAGTGGTATCATTCACAGTAAAATCACTCTCTTCCCCAGCACAGACCTAAAGAGCGACAAAAGCAAGGTTATACAGTGACTTCCTCATTAGTATGGGAATCAGACAAATAAGTTAAACTCATCATGTGCTATAATAGCAAGAGGTATGTTATGTGTTTTTTTTTTCCATTTTATTTTAAAGAGGATAAGACAAAAGTGGTCAGTACAGAGCAGATCGGAACCGGACAACATAGGCAACACAATACTTAACATTAAGACAACCAGACATTAACAATAGTTATCACAATATTTCTTTCTGTGCTGTAGTTGAGCATAGTTTCAAATACCATAATATCAAACATAACAAAAAAGTATAAAACCATTCAAAGAGTGAAAGAATTACAGGGCATTCTGAACCGAATAACAGAGAATGATCAATGGGTGCTATAATATTTCATTTTAAAAAAAAATTGTGTTTATACTTTCACACATATTCAAATCCCAATAAGACACAATGTGATAGATAGAACCAATGGAAATAGAAGAATAGAAGCTTGGTAGGATTTCTAAGAAGGACAGTATTAAATCAGCAATAGCTGTCATAATGTTTTGTTTTCTTCAAAACAGCTGTTCATAGCATCATGTATAATAAAGTCAAACAAAACAGAATAAAACCATTCCAACTGATGAATGAAAACATTGGAAGGCCTCAAAGCTATGAGATGGGGACTCATGATTACCATAATATGTTATATACTCTTACCAACAATCATACTAGGGACACTATACAGAATTTACACATGTGAGTTTGGTTTATTTCGCTTATGAGTATGGTCTCAAGTCGTGTCCATTTATTTATAAATATCTCAATGTGATCATTCTTTATAGCTGAGTAGTACTCCATTGTATAGAAATACCACAACTTTTTTATCCATTCCTCAGTTGATGGGCACTTAGGTTGTTTCCAAGATCTGGCTATTACAAATTGTGC
>PVJX010018633.1:0-36180 GCA_004027295.1 Dolichotis patagonum
GGGTGGGGCCTGGCAGTGTGCAGTTCTCACTCACCCAGCACGCTGAGTTCCACAGTTTTGCTGTCATGGCCCCTGTGTTGCACATTGACAGAGCAGCTGTAGGAGCCAGAGTCCTTTTCCTGGAGGCCCTGCAGCCTCAGGGACACATTCCGAGAGGGCATGGAGTAGACCAGGGATACTCCGGGGTTGCCTGACACAGACCCGTTGATGTAGGCCAACACCTGGTGGGGTCAGGACACCTTGTCACTCCACGATGTCCTGTGTCCACAGCTCAGCCTGTCTCCCTCTCCAGAGCTGGCCTTCTTCCTGTGACCCTCAGGGTTCACCCCTCTCCCCAGCTACCCCCGCTGTGCCAAGGATTTGTCACCAGCATGGGTCTTGTTCCCCTATGCACTGTCACTTCATTTCCCATTGGGAGTTCGTGGTGGGGGTGGGAGTGGGGTTCACAATTCACTAGAATTGATTTTGCAACCCTCTGATGGACCAGAAACTACAGTTGATAAGAGGGCTAGGAGATACTAAAGTAAGATCAAGATCTTTTCAATCATTGTGGTCTTTTAGACATAGGATACCAAAACTCCAGAAACAGCGTTAGTTTGTAATAGCTTATGTCCAAGGTACTCTCTGAACTGCTTCATTCTTTTTGTCGTGAATAGCTGGAGCCTAGGGTTTGACAGTAAAGGGCAAAGAAAGGAGGCTGTAAGCAGTGAGACTGGAGACTAAACAGGAGATCAGGTGGAAGTGAGGAGTCTGGAATTTACCGTAGTCATCAGGGGATTTTTAAGCCGATAGTAATAAGATTAGGCTTAAATTTTAGAGCAGTCACTGGCTGTAATGTGCAGAGTGGAAGGAGTAAAACTAGAAGCACCAAGAGTGGAGGTCTTGGGCCAGGGATTTAGCTCAGTGGCTTAAGTGCCTGCCTGGCAAGTGCGAGGTCGTGAGTGAGGTCGTGAGTTCGATCCCCGGTACCAAAAAAAAAAAAAAAAAAGAGTGGAGGTCTTCTGTGGTGAAAGGTGCAGGCAGTGGCTGTGAAACTGCAGGGAAGAGGATGTTTCATACATACAAACATCGGGGCTGTAAAGAATCTGGACGTGCTCATCGACAGTATTTGTTAGCTCTTAATCTATGATGTAACTTGCTATGTCCTTTACCAACTCACACAGGGTTCCTCGCAGTAATCAGTGCAAACCTGCACGGGAGAGCTTACATTTTTAGAATTTGTTTCTTAGAACCAGTGAAGTATATGTGGATCACTGTATGGACAGTCTGGTCTGGGTTGGCTCTGTATGTTTTCTGCAGGCTCTTAGGCTCTGGTCTGCTCCACAGCCCTCAGAAGTGATTATCCTAGCATTATTTTTCTGTCTTAACGTCGGAGCTAAAATTCAGATCTAAAAGTTCAAATGTTAATGATTATATTTACCCTGTACTGTCCTTCTATTGTTATTTTTTAATCTTTCTATTATTATGTTACTGTAGAATAGCAGTTTTCCTCCCATGGAAAGTTACATCTGTCATGTTTATAAGTGAAATAAAATGGGCTGAAAACTTTCTGAATTTCATAAACACAGTAGTATTGTAAACTTCAAAAGTTTGATTGTTAGGATTGCAGTAAATTAAACACCCTTTCATTTTGTTTCTGTTGGGCTCATGCACCGTGCTGTAGTTTGCTTCCTCATTACTGGTGCAGAAATTTCATCCAGTGTTTATGATGAATTCATAATTATTTGCCTCAGATGCCTAAGTTACAATTTGGGGTTTATAATCTGTTGAATTTTTCTCCTGTTCTTTTAAATACACAATTGAAAGATGTCTTCATTTGGGGAAAGACATATTTAAATTAAATCTGTATAACTTACCTATTGATAATTGAGACAGTCCTTGAAAGCCAGTGGAAATACTTTTTTCTTGGCATTAATCAAATCAGTATTCTTTTTTTTAGTAGAATGTGTTGTTACTCCTTAGAAAAATACAAACCTGTGTTCAGGCGTTTTAGGAATAGGAGCCATCATGTTGTATTTGTATGTGTGTTCTTGACTCTACTCATAAATATTTTGAGCTAACAAATATTACTTCATTGCATATAAATTGAGGCAATAGAGAAGTTGTTTACTTAGATGTTTTACAATTGCATCTCAGCCTATGTGAGATGACTTTGTTATAATAGCCTGAATGTTTGAAAGTTACAGTGTTGCATTTATTTATTTATTTATTATGTTTATTGTCCATCTTTTTCTCTTAATTTTAAAAACAAAGATAAAAAGATAAAGAATTTCAAAACATAATAGGAAATTAATACTAGTTAATATATTGCATATTATCTTACAAGTAGTTGTTCAGATCACAAGATTCAGGCATAAAAAATGATCAAACAATGAATGCACAAACTGTTCTTTTTGATAAATTTACAGAGATTAGTACTGTAGTTATCTATCTTTGTGTGTGTGTTTGTGTGTGTATATGTATACTTATGTACAATCTTTTCCCTTCTTTCTTTTCTCCTTTCCCCTATCCCTGTTCTTTCCTTTTGAGCATATTCTTGTTCTTTCATTTTTAGAATATCTGTTGTACATTTTTTATCTTACTCTTTCAGTTTTTTACTTATATTAGGGAGACAATACTATATTTATACATGCGAGTCTGATTTATTTCACGTAAGAGTAGGGTTTCAAGTTGCATCCATTTACTTAAAAAAACCTCATTTATCTTTCCTTATAGCTGAGTAGTACTCCATTGTATAAAAATACCACATCTTTTTAATCCACTCCTCAGTTGATGGGCATTTAGGTTGTTTCCAAAATTCAGCTATTATAAATTGTGCTGCTATAAACATGGGTGCACATGTATCCCTGTGGTATGATGTTTTCAGTTCTTCTTGGAAGAAGCTATTCCCAGAAGGGGGATAGCTGGATTGAATGGGAACTCCTATCCTAGTTTTTTGAGGAATCTTCACACTGATTTTACCAGCCCGTACTCCCACCAGCTATAAACAGTATGTAGTCTTATGCAGACAGCAGCGCCTTAAACCAGCTATTTACTGTCTCTACATAGTCTACTTAGAAGACTCCAAAAAACACCATCAAAGGACCACTAGAGTTAATAAGCAAATTCAGAAGCATAGATAAATACAAAGTCAACACTCAAAAATCCATATCATTCTTGTACAAAGAACAAACTCACTGAGAGAGAAATTACAGAAATAACACCTTTCACAATAGCATCCAAAAAAAAAAAAAAGAAAGAAATACTTAGGAATCAGTCTAACAAAGATGTAAAAGGTCTATATATTGAAAACTATAGTACTCTGAAAAAGGAAATTGAAGAGGATATCATAAAATGGAAAGATACCTTTTGCTCTTGGATTAGAAGAACCAACATTGTGAAAATGTCCATGCTCTGAAAACTGTTACACAGGTTTAATACAGTGCTGATCAAAATATCTTAGCATGCCTCACAAATCTAGAGAAAACATTCCTAAAATTCATTTGGAATCAGAAGAGGCCTAGGATAGCAGAGGCAATCCTAGGCAACAAAGGCAAGGCAAGAGGCATCGCAATCCCAGACTTGAAATTATACTACAAAGCTACAGTGATAAAATCACCATGGTACTGGAAAAAAAAAAAAAGCAGACCTGATGATCAGTGGGATACAATAGAGTATGCAGACACAAGTGCAAAGACACTCAGCCATCTTATCTTTCACAGAGTGGCCAGACATGAGCACTGGAAGAAAGACAGCCTCTTTAGTAAATGGTCCTGGAAAAGTTGGCTTTCCACATGCCAAAGACTAAAACTAGACCCATGTGTGTCACCATATACTAAACTAAAGTTGGATCAGTGATCTAAATATTAAAACTGAAAGACAAGGTAGGTCTTGAAGACATGGGGTAGCGAAGAGTTCATGAACAGAACACAAACTGCGTGGGAAGTACTTCAAAGAATCAACAATTGGGATCTCATCTTACTAAACGGTGTTGCTTTTTTGCTGTCTTCAGATTACTTCATTTATCTGGATAATTATGTTTACAGTTGATGTTAATAAAACTGGAACAAAAGTTCATACCTACCCAAAACTACTTTTTAAAAAATTTGAAACGGACTTTTCTGTAACAGACAAATCTGCTGTATGACTTAGAAAGAATATGATAGGTCAAAAAGTACCTGAACCTTATATTTGTACCTCAACTGCTTATACACTCTTAAGGTTTTTTATCCACTCAATTGTTAATTCACTGATCAAAAATTTACTGAGAGCTAGGTGTGGTGGCACACACCTGTAATTCCAGTACTCCTAGAGGTGGAGGCAGAAAAATCATAAGTTTGAGCCCAGCATTGACAATTTAGCTACTTAGCAAGACCTTGTCGCAAAAATAAAAAATATAGAAAGTGTTGAGGTTGTAGCTTAGTGCAAAGACTCTGGGTTACCGGGGCTTAACCCCAGTACTGAATAGAAATGATATTTAAAACTTGTAACTCAGGACAATTAACATGATGAAGATAAAAACTCTTCAAATGTGATATGCTTTGATAAAGCCTTACTGGCCTTAGAAGTTCAAGTGCTCTTGCTTTCTTATGTATAAGAAACAGAAATTTGGTGGCCCTGAAGCAAGGCCAGCAGATCGCTGTAGCTGCTGGTTTCAAACAGGAGCCTAAAGAGAATTCTTTCTGTGGTCTGTTGGCCATTTCAGAACTTTGGAAATGGAATGGTCAATTCATCAGAAAGAAATAGCAGGTGACTGTGGTGGACTTTCGGAGGCCTGCAGGGGAGAGACCCTGGTGCCTTGGGACCTGTACCATGCAGTTGACTCCGGGTGCCGGAAGAACAAGGAGCCCCTCCCCTTTCTGGCGGGTGGCTAAAAATCAAACATCTCATGTTGTCCTGTCCCCCATCCTGTGTCCCCCCTTCCTCTCCCCCCACTTAGCAAGTGGGAGCCAGTGAATTGGCTATGTTATTTAGTATGAGCTCCCCGTATGCAAAGATATGGACAACCATTTGGAAGAAAACAAGAGACAATATGACAGATAGTGAAGGTCTCTGGTTGTCTAGCTTTGAAATTTATGCTTTCTTATGTCCCGTTCTGTTCTGTTTTCTTGTGTTTAATTTTACCCCCTTAAAATAAAATTAAAAAAAAAAAATAGGAATTTTCCAGGCATGGTGGCGCATACCTGTAGTCCCAGCACCCAGTATGTGGGAGACGGAGGTAGGAGGATTTCTGCAAGTTTGAGGACACCATGGCTACATAATGAGTTCAAGATGAGCCTGAATCACAAAGACCTTGTCTCAAAAAAATTATTTTAGCTTTTTGAATGATTTACATAATTTGATACTAATCTTCTGTATTGTGTATATCCAGCTGTCATTGAGCTTCCATTTACTAAGCAGCAGAGTGCCACATTGTTGTTCTTCATACATACCTCCTCTTCATACATACCTCCTCTTCATACATACCTCCTCTTGGCCCAGGCACTGTGCAGGGTCCCAAAGGTAGCCTTGGCCCAAACAGGTAATTTTTTTGTCTTGTGTACAAGTTAAGAAAATTAGGAAGTTTCCTGATAGTTGGATTTTGAGAGATCAGAGTTGTGCCAATTTTAGAACAGTATAAAATACTTACTTTTTTCCTTATACTGTATGTACATAATGTAACCATACTACTAAATTAAGAGGAAAAATGGGGGAAATTTTACTTCCATTATAGCATATCCATAAAATGTTTTGATATTTTTCAAGAAGTGATAGTGGTGAATCCAATTTTAATTTCGGTATACTTCCATGCTCCAAAAAGAATGAGAGATCTACATGCTTTCTGTTCTGTCAAACTCCAGGAAAATCCGT
The DNA here is from genome assembly GCA_004027295.1 of Dolichotis patagonum. Taxonomy (NCBI): domain Eukaryota; kingdom Metazoa; phylum Chordata; class Mammalia; order Rodentia; family Caviidae; genus Dolichotis; species Dolichotis patagonum. The sequence goes on from PVJX010018633.1 coordinate 5,830, forward strand.
GGGTCATTTGTGCCTCAGTGTGGCTTGTCTCCTGCTTCTCCTAAAAGGTGGCCTGGTTGAATGAAGCCTAATTCCCTGGGTGGGTAGGCAGAGTCCTTTTCCCCAGGGGTTTAAATGGTAGTGAGTCATCATATTTGTGCTGATTGGCTTTAATCTACAAAAGAGGAATTGAGTAAAGTTTTAAAAAATATATAATGATTTAGCTGCTTGTTTCCAAAATTTGAATATGACCAGGCATGGTGGTGCACGCCTGTAATCCTAGCACTCAGGAGGCTAATGCAGGAGGATTGTTAGGAGTTTGAGACTAATCTGGGCTACAAAGTAAGCTAAAGGCCAGCTTGAACTGGCATAGCGAGAGAGACCCTGTCTCAAAAAGACAAAAATATGAAACTTGAATATGTGGGCAAAATATGTTTATATAATGATATTTTATTTAAAACAATGTTATTTAATATTTGCAACCGTACATCTAGGTATAAAGTCCTTTTATCTCTACAACTCATGTGTTGTCATATAAAAACAGATTTTTAAAGGTTTACTAATGAAAGATCAAAAATTAAGTTACTGGGCTGGGGATTTAGCTCAGTGGCTTAAGCACCTGCCTGGCAAGTGCAAGGTCATGAGTTCGATCCCCGGTACAAAAAAAAAAAAAAAAAAAAAAAAAAATTAAGTTACTTAAGTACTTTAGATGATATGAATTAACTGCTTCTTGCCTTTCCTAAATGTCTGTGATGCGGAATGATACAGTAAGATTCTTTTGAGTATGTTATCCCTAGTGTTATTCCCACCATGTGCCTTGTGATACCACACTGCTTCTGCTTTTCTGTGCTGACTAACCTTTGTTTCCTAAGACCCTTTGGTCTTCATATTATGGAACTGTATCATTTTTGTAGTAATTACTGTGATAGTGAACATTTACTGAGCGCAAGCATTTAGACAAACTGTTAAATGCTTCATTTTGTTTTCTCATTTAATACTTACAACAAATTCATGATAGAAGTATTGTTAGGCGCTCTATCTTACAGATGGAGAAATTAAAATACAGATATTAATTTGTCCAATGTCACAGACCTTGGAGGTGGTGACTTGAGATTAAACAGCCTCACTTCAAATCCTCAGAGGTAGCCTCCTTATGAGTCACAAGTTCACATTTACTGAATTTTGACAATTGAAATAATGCTTTTGGCAATGAGTGTCATAAGTAATCATAAATTCAGTACCAAAATCATATAAATAGTAGCACTTAGATGGACACTATTATGTGTATAATGTTTATATGTATATATATTTCTTTATGTGTATATATTTCTTAACATCAAAAATAGATTTTTAAAATTCTTGCAGAGAATTATTTTCTAAGCTTATAGACACAGGAGAAACGATTTGGAATTTAAGGGAGAATCTAAAACACACAAAGTAAAGTCTTTATTGTAGAAAATTCACCAATTTGTTCAAGACTTTATGTAAGTGATAATATTTATTGGACTACCAACTCGTTGTGATGGGAGGTTGAATTCTAGCAAGAGAAACATTTACAAAGAAGAATTACTTTTTGACAGTAAGACCAGGTAAGTTCATGGCTTACCAAGGGAGGCTGAGGAATGTGTCTGTTACCTTAAGCCGCATCGTTTATCTTATTACCTTAAGCCTGCATCGTTTGTCTAATGCAGTGGTAGTGAACTTTTTTGTATCATTGAAAGCGCTAAAAGGTTCTCCATCACTAGCCTAGTGAGTCAATGGCTTGCGTACTCCACATCTTAGAGATACAGTATGGGGATGAGACAGACCGTTGTGTAATATATTCGAGTTATGCTCTGCATAAGGACATTTTGGTCAGTAGTGGAGCATATATATGAAGGGAGTCCCATAAGATTTAATAGAGCTCAAAATTTCCTATCACCTAATCATAGCATTATAGTCTTTCTGGTGTCTTACAGCAAAACATTACTTACATTTGTGGTCAAGTTGGGGTAAACCTACTCTGTGGCCAGTTGGATAAAATACAGAATTTACACATATGGACCATACCTAATACCTGATAATAGGCAACTGTGTCACTGCTTTATGTTTTTGTAATATTTCTCCCATTACTTAGCATATACTCCTAATACTTACATGTACTATAAACAGTACGTGGTCTTACGCAGACAGCAGCCTCTTATACCTACTAGTTACTTCTCTTGATTGCATCAGGAGGCTGTGTAAATGATATGTATTAGTCAGGTTTGTGTAAACACACTAAGGTTTTTGCACAGTGACAAAATTGTTTAACAATGTTTTTCTCAGAACTGTCCCAGCTGTTTGGCAGTGCATAATTGTATACAAAAAATGGTATCTGTGTATTGAGAAAGCTCAAAATACAGTAAAAATTAAATCAGAGAATGCAGGATATATAGAAGCAATCTAGGTAAATATGGCTGCTTCAGCTGATGCTTTGAGCAAATTATGAAGTGTCCAGCAACGATAGCAAAATCCGTGGCTTTCTGTAATTTTCAGTATCTTCTGAAGAGAGGTATAGTAAGTTCTTGTTTCGAAACCTAAGATGAATTTACTTTGAAGTGACCTTGATTAAGCTCTTACCTTTCTCTTAAAAATCTCCCTTTGCTCGAGGGAGCGGTCTTATCTCAGGTGAGGCCCTCTCTCTAGTGGCAACCAAACTCCAATAGACTGGTCAGGGCTGAAATACAAAGGTCCAGCCTTCTTACCTCAGTTTCAGGCAACTCTGAAGAGTCACCCCAGGTCCGTGCCCGTGCCTCTCTTTGGAATTAAGCCTCTTACAGTTAGGTCTGTCTTCAGGTTCTTTCTTTGGCCAGCTCTGCCTCTGTCCCTCTTAGCTGTAGTTCCTTAGCGCTTGCACAGTAAACCTGCGCGTAGTCCCTGCCTCGGTTGTTGCCTGGGATATGTTAACATTGTGAGAAGGGGCAATAATAAATATTATCTGCCTAGATCTCAGCACATAGTAGATGCTTAGGACATGCTAGTCACGTATGACTTTCGTTATGTGGCACATTAAGCCACACGAGGGAAATGTTTGATTATAGAAGGTGTAGCATCCCTTCCTACCACCAGTGAGTGGTCTCTTCTGCTAGCAAACTTCATAAAACTGAGAAGAAAACATAAAAATGCTACTAAATAAACTTTATAAATAGTGTTTGTGAGTGCCTAAATAAATCCAAGAACAGATGCTTAAAATAGATTTAAAACTTACATATTTTCAATTTTTTCATAAAGATGTGTCAGTATATGAGAATGTGTTCTTTTCATGTATTTATGGCCTATAGTTACATTGTATAAATCCGAAAGAACCTTAATGTGGTTTACTTTGATACCCAGATGTCTTGATGAAGGATTTCTAATATCCTTAGTTTTTAGATGAATTTATCTGAATGTCTGAGATACATATATCTATATAGATATAGATACGCTTTTTCTCTCTCTCTAAACAAAAAATAAAAATATGTACATACACTAATGTCTGAAAGTTAATGACTGCCACTTTGAGAACCTCTTCTAATTGTAGAGACTAAGAGTAACTTGTATTAATCTCATGATATCTCAATAAATTTGGTATTAAAATATTTTTATTTTGTTGGGGGCCTACCCACCTCTTGAGATATATATAATTTTCTAATGAAAAATTCACATTTTAGGTTATTACAGATAGCAGGTTTTGGTAAAAATACAAAACTGAGATAGTCACTTGGCATATGAAAGAGATACAGTGCCTGCAATTTCAGGGGGAAAATCCCTGCTCTGGTTAGTTTGCTTCTTAAATGTTGGTCTAGTAATAGAAAGCGTTCTTTGTATTTAAGATCCAGTACAGTGTTGTAAAGATATTTGAGGGTTTTTAAAAATTGTATGTGTCTTTGCAGTTTTTAATATTTAGGTATAGTTTTTGCAGAGTAATTAGTTCATTATTTAAGCCATCTGGGGGACCTTTAAAGAGGAATGGTTCTCTATTGCTAGGCCAGGAATATTAGTGCTCTTAAGTGTGTTTGTTAGGTATCATATGCTAATAATAACACTTTTAGTTACCTAAATAGCACTTGGAGTTGCTGCCCCCAGGTGTGGCACGTACAGGAAAAGACTGAAAAAGATACTGACGTGGCACCTTCATTGGTGATATAGGTGATATAAAAATAACCTCCAGTCCAAGGGAGTTCTTACCCCTTTCAAGTGAGGGGGCAAATGGTGTTGTTTGCCTGTCTTTGCTGACTATAACTACCTGTGTTTATACCTAGAATGTGTTCACTATAACTTTTGACCTGTTTTGTAGAGAAGCATTTAGGATCCTATGGCTAGAAGGATTCTTGAATCTCAGAGAAGCCCCTACATATAAACATACTAGGTATGAGTTTTACATTGTTGCTGATACTCTGAAATAATTGTGTGAGTGTCTGCGTGAAGGGTGGGAAGTGCAGGGTTTAATGAATGTTCCATGAGCAATGAACAGTGTTACTGACAATTAGTATTGTCCTCCTTGAAGGGTTCTTTTTTTTTTTTCTTTTTTAAGAAACCTAGAGAATTTAGACTTGATAGTCTTTGGGAACCAAATTTAATTATGTATTTGAATTATGTATTTTATGCAAGAATCTCTCCTCTAGAAGACAGTCCAGACCAGTTACAAACACAGTGAGTACGTGTGTTACAGCCAGGTTCAGAATGAAGTACAAGCTAGTAAGATTCAACTGTAGGTAGAGGCTAAGCTTTGAGAGGTAAGATCTCTGTTTTTGGTGGTCATTCCTCTGTTTGACCCTATTAAAATCCAGGAAATGATCGCACTTTTCCCCTTTTCTATCTTTGATAAAAATACTTTATATTCTTGAATATTTTATTTGTAAGGCATAAGAAATAACAAAATTTAGAAACGATTAGAGCTCCCTTTGGCGGGTAACTGGGCCCCTTCCCCAAAGAAAGCCAAAACAAGAATACATAGGTATTTTTAAAACAGCCCTCTGTAGTGAGTCCTCCTTTGTTATAAGTAAATTAGTTTTACTAGTAATATTCGTATCTATGTTGTATACCCTTTTTTGCCTTTTTTGCTCCTGCTTTTTAAAAAGGGTTCTAGTAGCTCTATAAACTTTCAGTTTACTGATTTTATGAATATGATATGCTGTGGTTAAACAATGAGTCTCCTAAATTTCTTTGCTGAAAAAAAAATCTCTTGCTAGTGATTTGCTAGTTTAAAAGTAGCTTAATTCATTTACTTCATAAATATATAAGGAATCATCCTTGTGTGCTAGGCTTTCTTCTAGGCACAAGGGGAATAGAGACAAACAGACCAAACCTGTCCTTTGTGTTGTTTACGGTCTAGTAAAATGGCTTTCTTAAGAAGGCATCATCAGAATTTGAGTGGCATTTATTCATTTTCATATGCCAAATTCCTTTTGCGAGAATACTCATCTTTGGGCCTTGGTTTCTCATGTGTTAAATCAGAGGCTGATCTAGATACTCTTTAAGGTTTTTTTTTCCACCCAAAGTTTTGCTGGACCCTGGTTTACAACTGGGAACTTGAAGTTCCGCCTGTCTCCTGTAGATCAGTATGTCCTATACGAAATTGAATAGTGACGTTTGGCAGGTGTAGTGATATGAACAGAGGATGGCGAGTATCAGGACTGCAGGGGAAGTCAAATAAATTACGGACAAAGATTGAGGCTCATCTTCTTACTAGTTAAGAAGACATCAGTGAGCCTTACATACAGTTCAGTGGAGTCATGGGAGAGGCTTGATTCCATTGGGTGAAGGGTTGCATGAGTGTAGACGTTACCTATTGGTGACCTTCAGTCATCAGGCAGTGTTGGATTGGGAGGATGTGAGAGCTTCGTTGTGGGGACCATCAGGAAGGTACTGAAGAGTTACTTTGCTGTACTTGTTTCTGGGTGTATGGATTTTTCTGTTAAGTTAGTACCTTAAGTAATTTATCTAGCATCTATATTGATATATCAGTCAAATGATGATCAAGTACTGTGGGATACAATTAGAACAGATAGCATAACAAAATAATTTTAATATTGCTTAATTAATACTTCAGAAAAAAATTTCTTGCCCAGAAGATGAGAAGTACTGCTTTGGTTTGCAGAGTAAAGGTGGGTCTTCATACGCTTTTATTGATAGAAATTATTCCTTCAGAAATGGCAGTGCTGGGCATGGTGGTGGGTACCTGTAGCTTTGGTTACTTGAGAGACTGAAGCAGGTAGATCTCTTGAGCTCAGGAGTTTGGGGCTAGCCTGGGCAGTGTAGTGAGAGTATCCTTTTCTTTAAAAAGAAAAGATATGCATGCCAGTTCCCCAAGGCAAGTGCAGTCATTGTGTGTCACAAATATATGCTAATAAAAAAGAAACAGTTGATGTATGTCAAGTATTATTGGGCTGGGGATTTAGCTCAGTGGCATAAGTGCCTGCCTGGCAAATGCGAGGTCGTGAGTTCGATCCCCAGTACCGCAAAAAAAAAAAAAAAAAGTATTATAGGGAGGGAGAGCTGACAGAGAAAGAAAAGGAAAGAAAAGGAAGGTGGGTTTGACTCAATTTACTTCCTAAAGGAAACTCATGTGCTTCATCTAAATGAGCAGAATACTGGGCAGATTGGCTAATTGTACTTAAACTGGTTGTGCCAGTTTGTAGAAGACCTGTATACAAATGACAAATTAAACCTACCTTGTTTTAGGGTTTCTGGCTAATACACAATAAAAATTTTTATGAAAGAAAAACTGACAGTATAAAGCAGAGATTTTTAAGCTGAGCTTCATGGATAGGCTCGTTAAACAGTTGGTGTATGTGTGTGTTTTTCTGGGGAGAGGATTTGTGACCTAAAAAGATTTAAGAACCTCTGTGCTAGAGATAAAAAGGAAAAGATTTAATAGTGGAAGGTTTTTTTTTTTTTAACTTGCTGAAATTTGTTCTATAGTACTAAGAATCGAGGGAGTGTGAAATAAAATTGCTGTACTTTACTTTTGGTTTCGTTTTGTTAAAGGTTTTCATTAAGTTAATTTTAAAGGCATTAGTGCAGTAACGGAGAACCTTTCAACGCTTTCAGTGATAACAAACAGCCCGCGGTGGCAGCACACCATAGGTTCACCACCACTGACTTAAGGCAGCTGGCAGGTTGGTTTGCCACATTTAATGGGCCCGAAACCTAGTAAGTGGGCACTGAAAGTTCTGGCAGCCCCACGTGGTTTTGCCATGGGTGCCTCTCTAGTCATTAGTGATAGCTGTGTCAAGTTCTGTGTAGGAATTTATGCTGGATTCTTAGCATCTCCCTTCTGTGTGCAGAGGTGTGTTTATTATTTCTGTGTTTAATGTTTTTTGTTCCTATTTTTATGCTTACAGTACAGCTAATTAAAGAAATGTTGAGTCTTAAAAATATTAAACGTAGTGTTTTGATTTGTTGCCTCTGTTAACTAAGAGCAAGTAAAGAACAGCTGCAATGGTGTAAGAAAAACGATTTATTTTGCAAAGACTTTTGTTCCAAGATACCCATCGCCTTAGCCTAAAATACTGTTTTTTGACACATTTATAAGAAAATCAGTCATTGGAGATTAACCCTCTGTGCAATTTGCCCATTGAGGACATTTAATTTTTTGGTTAAGGCTTTGCTTACAAATAAATTTCTTTAATCATTTGGGTTAAAGAAATTATAGATTTATCATGTGTAGTTTGCAGAGGGCTAAGATAAGGATGAAATCATTTCTAGTGTGGCCAATTTGATAACCAGATTTGAAAATCTGCTTCATTGCTTTTTTTTCTTATAACATTTTTTCTTTCTATTATAACTAAACTGTCCTCCCTTGCAGATTGACTTTATTTTTCATCTGACATTATAGACTGGTCAAGTCAGTGTTTGCTAGACAACTATATCTAGCTTTATGCACTATTTCTGTTCCTCCCCATTAGATGTTGTGTTCTGCTCACTTATGTTGTTTAGTTAGAACAGTGGTTTTGTTATGATTATTTCATGATTGTATGAAATGGTGAAAACTTTGAGAAAATTATTGAGCCAGTAATAGAACTGGTTGATCTATGCTTTTGTAACTTACTTAGTTTGCTTCTTACTTGGCAATACCAGGGAAGAACTTAATTCTTCCCATTTCCTGAAAGTTGAAGGAGGGAATGGAGGAGACTGAAGGGAAAGAAACCATAGTCTCATTCCAAATGTAGCTTAATAATGCCAGGAAGGGCTTTGATGAAACCACTGGCCCTGCTTATAGATCTTATTTTCCAAGCCTTTCATTATTTTGTTTGCCCTTTTCTGAACTCTACAATTTCCCTCTCTTGTAGCTGGTTCGATGCCCAGAACTGAATGCTGTGCTCCAGCTGTGGCCTCACCGATGCTGACTAGAGAGGACGAGCCACCTCCATAGCTTACATGTGATTCCTCTGCTTACACAGCCCAGTACTGGATTTGCTTACTTTGGCAAGACAGCTGCACTGTGCACTGTATTTAATGTTACGTGTACTGTAACCCTGGGTCTTTCTCTGCATTGCTGCCGTTAAACCCCCAATCCTGCCAATCTAAACTCCTGCCTTTGTTCACCTGTCCCCTCCCCACAGACTCCCCGTACATTCATCCGCAATGAATGTCATCTTTTTATTCTCATTTCCTTTTATCTTAAGCTTTGACAAAACTTTTCATGCTGTCCTATAAATTGTCGTTTGTCAGCCATCTTATTTTTCTCCTTGCTTTGGTAATGGGGACATCTTCCAAGTCTTTCTTCTGGTTCTCTCTCTTTTATTGCTGTTAAGCCCTTGGAATGGTGGGATCTTTAGGAAACAATCACTTGACATTTCTTCAAGTCAGACACCCATGGACTCCTTAGGTTGAACTATCCGATGAACTTCCCTTCGCTTAGTTCTCTCCTCCTTACCTCACAGCTTTTCCTCCAGGGAGGAGACACAAACATTGTGTCAGCTGACTCAAACAATTTCTGATAATGAATATTACAGCTTTTCATTGTGCACAGTGTGACTTTGATAATTTTAAGCATGCTCTCAATCTTCCCCAAGACCTTTGTGAAAGCAATTAGAACTTAAGTTACTATAACATTGTAAGATACGTGAGGTAAGGAAGGCTTTGTGTTGAGTAGGAGGTGACCCTCCAACAAGGCCAAATTGAGGTTGTGTTGGATTTTATAGCTGTCTGGAGCGGATGGTGACACTTTGTTTTTCCTAGAGCCTGGAGCATTGCAATCTCAGACTTAGAGGAGGTTTTTAAGTTGGTTTATTTAAGACTGCTGATACAGATACCTATTCTTTAATTACGTGCCTTGGCTAATGAGTGTAGAATGCGAAACCTTTTCTGATTTACTGTGGGTGATAAGAATTGAGTGATCTTACATCCTTTTTTATCCATTTTTTGAGCTCTCTCAAGTTTAAATCCTAGTGTTTCTTTATAGTAGCAGAGATGTTTAAATTCTTTTTTAAGTTGATGTGGTATGTTTAACAGACCAGCCTTAGATTTGTGGTCTTTATTGAATCCAGAAATTACCACTTATATATGTATTGATATCTTGAGAGAGTTAAAATAAATTTGAAAAAATTTTAAACATTATTACAACACATCAGATCACTATAATACGGATTTAGTAGTTATCTTTTCTTCAGACACCACATAGGTATTTTACATATCAGCATACTGCACTATAAAAATACTTTACAAAAGTGTACAAGAGATGCCAAGATCTATTAGTCTTTATGGTGAAATATTAAGTGTATCACCTGATTCGTTGTTTCTATAGTCATTAAATATTGCTAGTTTCATTATTTAAAATTATATAAACCAAGTGAAATTTTAAGCTCAATTTGATGGTTTCCAGGAGAGTGAGTCTTTTCTGTTTCCCACCACATATATTATCAAAAATTGGTGGTTTTGCTTAAAAATTGGTGCCTGTTTCATTTCCTAACAAATGTCACACCTGTCTTCAAAGGAACATTGGTTTTGTTTCTTGACTTGCGGTTTTAACTCCCAGTGACAGAGCTGAGTGACTGGACTGGGCTCCTTTGTGAGCTAAAGCTTTTCTCTGAGCAGCCCAGGGAAGTGAACAGTGGCATGGTTTCCATCTCCATTTATGGCCTGGGAAGGGGAAAGGGACAGGGTTGGGACTCTCCATTTATGGACCTTGATGGAGCTGAAAAGCATGGTTGGGGTGTTCTTAGAGTCAGAAACTAGACATTATGAGATAAAAATAAATTGGCAGGAGATGTTTGTAATTCAAATTCCAGTCCGTGCAAGGAGGGCAGAGGGTGCTGGGAAAGGGGAGTTTGTAGACAGTCGATGAGATTGCTGGGGCATTTGTCTCCTTCCATTGTAAGACACATGTAAGTTCATGTGTCTGGATTACCCTAAGAAATTAATGTGTAATGTATAATGTGGTTATGGCTGTCCCTTATGAAAAGAAAGAAGCAGCAGTTTTTAATAAAACAGTATTATTGGGGTTCTCAGTTCTGAATGTCATTCAGGGTATCAAGAAAAGGACAATCGGTCAGGTTCTTGGGCTAGAGGCAGACTGGTGAGCTCTAAGGCAGGTGACGCCTTCTTGCTCTGTTTGTGCCTGAGGAAGATCCTGTATGTCGTGTTCTTGTTACATTGCCTGGCTTGATTTCTGGTTCCCAGGAATAGGTTCAAAAAGTATTCAACAGGGTGTCTTGTAGGTTGTTATCTATGATTTAAAGAGTGAACTTCCACGGAAGAGCTATAGGAGTGTGGAGAGTAGTTTTAGTAAATAATACATTGACTTACGGAAGTAATCTCAGCTTTAGGAAAACTTTATAGTCATACTAATGCCTATAAATTAAGTGAGAGGTAAATTGGATGTATGTGGTTGAGTTAGACAATAGTTGGAAAAGGGTCTCATCTCTCAAAATGCTGAGTGAAACCCAGTAACACTGAGAGGAAATTAGAAGGAATAAAAGGAGGCAGAATAAAATCTGAATGTGACCAAATGTAGAAGCTAAAACTAATTTTTTTAATCTTCCAAAATATACATGTACCGTAAGGTGTAAATTAACTCAGGAAACTGGGTTAGTAACCAAAAATATGCATTAGAAATAAAGACCATGGAAAAATGGAAGGGTTTCACAGTATAATAAAATTATTTAGATTTTATCGGTGGACTTGCTTTATAATTTGTTGTATGCATGTGGCAGAAAAAGAAGGAAAATAATTTTCCTACATCATCCTCCCTTTAGAAGAGAGACGATTGGTTTTGTTTGGTTGTTGTTTAGTTTGAGTTAGTAGACTAGTAAACTGTCATTTGGGATTTTTCTATTTGTAGGGATTAGTGTACTGCTTCTTGGTCATTGCTGTGTGAGGCTGGGAACTTGTGTTACTGACTTGGCTTCTGTATTAGATTTTAGTAGCTTCCACAAAGGCAGTGAATTAGTAAGGAATAAACGATTTAAATTAATAATGTGCTTTACTAGGTAGTTTGCTTAGGCAATTTTTAAAATTCTGCATTCCTTATTTAATCAACAGTAAGGAAGCTATTCTTTTCTTTGGGAAATCTTTCTTTCTGTCCTCCTTTTCTCGCTTTTTCCAAATTCTGGGCACCATAGCAGCTCTCTGTTCTGTGGCAGGTGTGCATCCTATTGGCTGGCTGGTTTTTCTTGTTTTTTTTTTCCCCCCTCAGTCTTTTTATAAATGGGGGAGGGGGTATAAAAATATGTGTATGGGATACATGCAATAATGTTTTAATGTTTCTTGTTGTTTAATGGATAATTAATTGCAAAATAATTGTTTGAATTATAACATGTTTGAGTAAATGCTAAATTAGTATTTTTCTAATATAATAATGAATTTGAAATCTAGCATTCCTGTAACAATGTGTCTATGTTTGTCTGTCTGTGTCTGTCTAATAGTAATTAATATCTGTGGTCCGTATCTGGAAGAGGAAGTACAGCTTTAAAGGAATAACAAAAGACTTTGTGTCTTAGACCCTTCGCAGGTGTTACAGTCGGGTGAAAGAACATGGTGTTGGGAAAAGAAAGAGCAGTTACACATTTGAACAGTTGGAACAGGTGTTTGGTCAGGGAGGATGGGATGCTCAGCCCTGCCAGCCTGTACTTATTAACAGTAGTGGCTTGTACCAGGAGCTGGAGTCAGATGGCAGCACTATGGAGGACTATTCACAGGAGGACTGGGGAAACCACAGTCAGGATCTCCATGGCTATCCAACAGATCAGGAGTTGGGTAAGAGCGCCAATGTGTATGAGAACTCTGTGCGTGTGCGTGCGTGCGTGCGTGCGTGCGTGCGTGTAGCTACGTGGTATACGCGATGCTGCTTGTCAGCAGTGACGTTTTCTGGTACTGTTCTCACTGTCATTACAAAGCATATCACCAGTCTGTTTGGGCAGTGTGGGCCTCCTTGGTTTACCTTTAAACAGCCAACTGGTGCTTGATGCTTTGAGTACCATCCAGATTCCTAGGACTGAGGAATTCCTAGTCTGAGCTACACAAGGAGGCTCAGTAGCGGTGGCATCTTACACAGTTCTAAATACCCTGCACCTTCTAATTTTGACTCCTGCCGCAGTACTGACTCTTGGACGAATGCTCTAAGTGAAGCTGTCTTTTATTTCCTTCGTTCCAAGTATTTTTTCTTTTTTGCTTGCCCTTTGGGAACAGTGCTCTCCCAGATGTCAGTCTCAACAAAAAAATGACAAACTGAAAAGAACTGTTGTCTAGGCTACATTAATGGTCATTTTCCTTCAGAATTTTTAAGGAATCTCATCCCAATAGTAGCAGAAAGGACTCACGTATACAGTAAAGTTATTCAAATGGAAAATGAAATTCTTGGCTATCAAATCTAAATTTTGTGGTGTGGTTAAAAGTATATATGTAGTTTTTGTTTGTTTCTTTTTGTATTAAGTACTCAATTTTGATTTTTCATAATCTGGAAGTCCTGATCAGGTTTCCGCTGCAGCCCTTGTATATTAGCAGCATTTTTGTCTCACGAGCCCTCACTTTTAAGTAAATGTTCATCTTTCCAAGTGAGATACTCAAGGACCCCACGGAAGCATGTGTAGAATTGGCAGTATAAAAGTACTTTCCTAGCTTAAGATAAAATCCCACTGGCACTATTTTTCACAGAGTTCTTTATGATAGAGAAATAGTAATTCAAAATAAAAAATTAATTGTTAATATATTTCTTATGAATGTTGTTTTTAAATCTTAGAAGAGAAAGAGGCTATAAAACTGTAAGACTAATAATATATAAGAAAGGGACTTAAAGATTAGAAGAACAAGAGGGACAGATGCTAAGTGATCACTGCTTCTTAATTTCACAGCAGTAATAATATCTAAATTACTTTGGCATCCCATACCACTGGTTTTATACCATAGAGAGTTAAGTTACCAAACCTTGGGGGAAAAGTAGCATGCAGAATGTGCCAGTCCTGATGTTGGGGGAGTAATTACACTGTAAAGCCTACATAGAAAATCTAAACTGAACAGAATTATTTTCATCTTGTTCTTTTAAAATCATGTTTTCAGTGAAATTAAGCTTTAAGCTCCTAGCTAAAAATCCACTGGTGACCTTGAGGAATTTTGTACTTGTAGAGCTGGTTTCTGATCTTGCATATAAACGTACTCATATAGAAGTTAGGTATTAGACAATACCAGGCACCAGCATGAAAGCCTGGTATGGGAAAATATGGAATGAACAGTAAATATGACTACATAAGTGTGTGCTACCACTTAGAAAAATATAATTTGTTCCAAAATCTTTGCTTTTCAGATGAAATACCTATCACAAAGAGAACATTAAAAATTAAACAGGAGTCTTCTGAAGAAGCACAGTAAGTAGCTTCACCTTTTCACGAAGTGTGTGTCTGACTGTTAGGATCAGAAAGTAACTAGACATGCTTCAGTTGCTAGAGTTACAGCTGTACCAGAAGGAAGCATGTTTATCTGTTCTCCCTTTTTCCTGTTCGTTTATTTTGCTTTTTTGAGACATTGTCTTGTTTTGTAGCTCGGGCTGGCCTTGCAGCAATCCTTCTGTCTCAGCCTCTAGAGTGCTGACATTCCAGGCATGTGCCGCCACATCCAGCATGTTGGTTCTTTCTTGACTACTTAGCTTAAATTTTCCAGCAGTGACGTGAAATGTTGAAAATTTTACATTCAACAAGAAATACATGTACATGTAAAAGTAAGCATGTCAGTGGTGTTTGCCCATGTGTGAATGTATCTAGATTTTTAAATAAGGTGCAAAGATGAGTCACAGGGACTTGAGATTACTTGGGGCTACATGAAGTGCTAGGAGGGCCAAGAGGGCATTTAAATTCCTTATAAGTATTACAACTTGGGAATCAAACAGCAGGCTCTTAGATGATCAATTTATGCCTTCAGGAAAGAATAGTTATTGGAGGAAGTATTTTAAAAGCCCAGGTATAGAGTCTTCCATTGACCCTAAGTGATGTTCTTCTTAAGAGTTTAGTACTAACTGTTATATTTACAATGCCTTTTTAGTAACATTAAGTTCTTAATTAAGTCTATTGAAGAAAATACATTAAAAGTTAAGAGCAAAGGGGTATAGCTCAGCAGCACAGTGCCCGTCTGGCAAGTGCGAGGTTTTAAGTTTGATCCCTGGTACCAAAAAAAAAAAAAAAGGTAAAATTAGGGAGCAATTGGTCTTTCATTCCACCCATGAGAGCTTAATGCTTGAGAGACAATGAAGGAAAAAAACACAAAAGGTGAGATAAAAAGGACTATGATAAATAACAAATAATATAGCAAGGATACACTGTTTTTATTCAGAAACCACCACTACCACCATCACCCCTTTTAAAACCTCCTTTCTTCTGCAGAAAAAATTCCTTGTGTTGTCAGATTCTCATTGAAGAGAGGGTACACTATTCAAGCATCAATTGCTTCCCAGAATTAAAGCCATTATCCTCAAAAAGTTTGACACAGATTAGTAAGTTTTAAAAGGCCATCTCTTTTGGGGAAGCAGTTACCTTGTATTGTGACATCAGAGTCCACCAAAGGAAAAGAAACTTTTTAAATATGAATTATTACAAGTTCATAAATTCAAACTCTCATTCTCAAAAAAGCTACTGGCTTTGTCACTAAAATGTCCTCTCTCTCCTTAACAGCCACTTGGGACCTGCAGGACAGGCCCAGATGATGTAACTGGGTTTGAACTCACACTTCACAGAGTTGGTGTCACCAGCCTTGAGCCACTCGAACTTTGCTAGTAATTGGGACTTCGGAAACCAGGAGATGTTACTCAGCAACCGTTAAACCCCTGAGCCTGGTTGTCACAGTGCCCATTTAACTTGAACTCAGAGCAGTATAAGGCTCAGGTCTCCCAGGGAGGAAACTGACAGGCTCTGGAGAAGTCTCCAGCCTGTGCTGCCCCTGCCCCAGGTTTTAACTCAGGAAGTGAGCGGTTCTGAAGAGCTTTCTGATAGGTCATCGATTTCCCATTGTAATCATATCATTGGAAGTGATTTTTGCAATGTCTGGCTATAACATTAATGATGCAGGACTGTGATGGTGCTGAATAAAATAACTTCTTGGCGCAGTGAATTTTTTTTCCTCCTTAGGTATGTGTGGAATTAACTGAAGTAGTGGACATTACCTAGAGTAAAATATAATGTCTTCATCCCCTGAGAGCAGTCACCAAATGTGCTTATTCATACAGTGTATGTTTATCAGGTACCTGCTGTGTGTCAGGCATTGAAATACATCAGTGGGCAAACATACAAATCTCTGCTCCTTCCCAGCTTGCTGGTATTCTCCTTGAGGTTGGTAAACCACCTCAAAAGAGCCTGGGAAGGATGGTAGTTACAGATGAGTTTTCCTTTAAAGTGCTGACCCACACAGAAAGTAGTTCTGTAACTGCCTCACAAACACCACAGTCAAACATAAAGTCATCTGGTGCCTTTGTTTCCCCTGACTAGCAGTGCAGTTCCGTGGAATGCAGTATTTTACATAGACGCCCTCACTGAGCAGCCTTCAAGAGAAAGTATAAAGGGTAAACCTAGGGCAGTCTTAGGCTAAAGAAGCAACTGAGAACAAAATACTAGCTCTTTGTCATCATCTCACAAAGACAGCCCAGGGGGCTAAGCAGACAGATTGAATGCTTGTGGAGAACCTTCCCAGAATATTCCAGAAGCTCCTTCCCTGAACATTCCAGAAGCTCCTTCCCTGGAGGATATGAGAGTTTAGTAGGGATGCCTCAAGATTCTATCCTTTCTGATAGCCTCCCCAACAACAGCAGGTCTGCAGCTAACAGCAGAGCTACTTTTTTGCCTTTGTGAATGTGAATGAATGTGACAGTTGGGTGTTTTGTATGTTAAAACTGTGATTGATGTGGAATGTGATAGTTTGGTTCCAAATTAATATTTAACAAATTGCATTATCATAGTTTTGCCATTCTTGAGAAACAAGCTTATAATTAACATTCATATATGTAATAATATACATGAAATATCAGTTTGCAAATTATGTATCTTATTCTATTGACTATATAAGTCAAACTTGAAATAATTTCTATACTTTTCCTTTTTTTATTAAGGGTTTTTAAGGCCAGGCATAGTGTACATGTACATGCCTATAATCCCAGCATTCAGGATACTAAGGCAGGAGGATTGCTGCAAGTTAAAGCTTAGCCTGGGGTACATTGTGAGGTCCAGGCCAGCCTGGAATACATAGAAATAGAAACACCCTGTTTCAAAAAAAAAAGAAATTAAAAAAAGGTGAAAGAGATTTTCTAGAGTAGTATCAGTTCATTGTCTTGCATCTTTTTCTCTTAAAACCTAAACCTAAGGGCCAGGGATGTAGCTCAGTGCCTGCCTGGCAAGCACAAAGTCCTGAGTTTGATTCCCGGTACCAAAAAACAGAACAAAACAAAGCCCGATACGGATTTTTTTCATCTGAATTCTCAGATTTTTATGTTTTTAAGTTTGAGTATACTGATGAATTTCAGACCAATAAAAAATACCATTTTTTCAAATCAGGCATTTCATCATAGTTATGTATGTTTTCCTACAGCGTATGTGTATGGATCAAAATTATTGAACTTTTCAGAATGTTCAGAATTAGCTTGTTAATACTTTAAGTGACACTGGATGCTCTTCCGTGTAAAGTATCTTTCACCTTTTGACACTTAGATTGAAAAGCCATCATCCTTATTTTGGCAGTTACTTTAAAAATGCATGATTGTGCTCACTTCGGCAGCACATACACTAAAATTGGAACGAGACAGAGAACATTGGCATGGCCCCTGCGCAAGGATGAGACGCAAATTCGTGAAGTGTTCCGTATTTTAAGGAAGGTTCATGCTAATATTGATTGGAGAATTTTTTATGCCCATATCTTATACTCTGAGTAACTACTTCGAAGAGTATATTGTTATTCTCCAATAATTTTGTTATGAAATTCTGTTTTACCTTTTTTTAATTAAAAAAAACCCTCAAGATTGCTCTGTGTGTTGGCATTTATCTATAATCGCAGGTACTCAGGAGTCTGAGGCAGGAAAACCCCAAATTTGGAGCCAACTGGGGGGGATGTTCCTAAATGTAGAATGCTTGTGTAGCATGTGTAAGGCCCTGTATCCAATTTCAAGTATCACATAGGAAAAAAAGCTTGAACTTCTGAAATCTTGGAGTCTTGTATATTAATATATATTAAATTTGACAAAGCAAGACTAGAATAGAAAGCAGTTTATAATTAATTCCTGGAAACTTCACAGTATTTTTCTATTTGTAATATAATACTTATCTAGAATGGAAACTATTAGTTTATATGGTGTTTAAATGTGATTTTTAAATTAAACATACTGCAATTAGACATTTAATACCTCACTGACATTAGCCACGGTTTAAATTCTGGTGGCTATCATACCGAAGAACACAGACACAGAACACTGGTATCGTCTTCATAGAATGTTCTCTGAGACAGTGCTACTCTAGGTACCTGAGGAATCTGATGTTCATTTTTCTTTCTAGGAAGCGAGACATCATGCAGAATATTGTACAGATTTTGGAGTCAGTACAGTTGAAATGGGAACTGTTTCAGAGCTGGACAGATTTTTCAAGGCTCCATCTTTCTAATAAACTGGCCATTTTTGGAATTGGTTATAATACCCGTTGGAAAGAGGATATCCGTTACCATTATGCTGAGATCAGCTCCCAGGTGCCCCTTGGCAAGCGACTTCGGGAGTACTTCAACTCTGAGAAGCCGGAAGGTCGGATCATTATGACCCGAGTGCAAAAAATGAACTGGAAAAATGTTTACTACAAATTTTTGGAGATCACTATTAGTGAAGCTAGATGCCTGGAGTTGCACATGGAAATTGACTGGATACCCATTGCCCACTCCAAACCAACTGGCGGGAATGTTGTTCAGTATTTATTGCCAGGAGGCATTCCTAAAAGCCCGGGCCTTTATGCCATTGGCTATGAAGAATGTATTCAGAGGCCCCTGTCACCCAACGTGGAGCAACATTCTGTGGACCCAGGAAAAGAGGGCAGGGTTGACTTGGAAGCCCTGTCAGCACAAGCCTCATTACAGGGGGACGTAGAACCCTCCCGAATTATCTATTGCTACCTCGGAATTGCTGAGGTCAGGACTCTGCAGCAGTGCTTGTTTTTACATTTCCAAGCAAATACCAAAACCTTCAGCAAAGATTGGGTTGGTATTAATGGGTTTTTGTCTCAGAACTGTATTGTGGATCCAGGAGTTTCCCCCAAATCTATCTATATCAAGTTTGTAGAAGTAGAGAGGGATTTTCTTTCTGCAGGCTCTTTAGTTGAGTGCCTGGAAAAAGCCATTGGATACCCCTTAAAATTTAACAACTGAATGTCATCCTTCATAAGGATTTGGGCTCTTACCTCCCGCTCCCCTCTCCATTACCCAGACCCTTCCTCATTCAGATGCTGCCGTCATATTCTTCGTGGGGACTCTCTCCACAGCTGGGCCAGTACATCCCTAAGGAGTCACAGTAGACTTTGAACAGAAAAAACAGACTTCACCAGAAAATGCTCACTTGGAGCAAGCAAGATAAATAACAAACTTGCATGGTGGGTCAGTTGTTTCTTTTTTAAAAAACAATTTTTAAATGGATTTTGGAGCCCTAATATAAACAAATGTAGGTACATTCCATATTGGACAAAACTTATACTTTGAGTTTCATATGAAATTGAAAAATTGTATTTTTTTCACGACATTTCATTTTTACACATCTCTATGTCTCTATATAAGTATTATTTACAATGCTGAATAAATAAGCAATAGATAACGGCAAGTTAAATCTTGAGTCACAGTAAATAAGACTGTTTTTCAGTATCACCTTTAGCTCCTATTGTATAGAGTTTCATTTTTTTCACCAACCACGTGTTTTGCTATTTCCAATCAGTGTTGCCTGCAAAGATCTTTGTTTCTGTGATGTACCAATTTTATGGTTGTGTTGCCATTTAAACTTTTTTTTAAAAAAAAAAAATTAAAGTAATTCCTGGCCTCGTGGCTTGCTAGTTAGCTTTCTGCAGGAGAGTTCTGGCTTCATTGCAGTGAATGGCAGAGGAGACGGCAGGGTCACCTTACTTTCTCCCTATACCCTTGGGAGCGGTGTCATTGTTTCTTGTGGAGTATCAAAGGTCACCGACCCTCTCATTTTATATTTCTTTTTTAAAAATGACTACACTGTTCCTTACAACCCTAGGAGCATACATTTATAAGGCCTTTATTCCTTATTTTTATATTCAGTAATCAGACGCAAGGAGTACAAGTGGGAAACTGACGTAGTCTTGCTGTGTCTAAGAAAGGGAGTGAGCATCCATTTTAAAAAGAATTATAAGAAGTGATGCATAGGAAAGGAAGTCAGAAGTATCAGTCCACTAGAGAGGTAGCTATTAGGTTTAGATCTTACAGAACTTCTAATGGGTCACTCTGCTTGCATCGGACTTCAGTAAGAATAGTTTGCTAGTGCACCAGACAAGGAACTCTGGCTTCATGGCAGGAACTTGTTAGATCAGGTATTTACCTTTAATGAATCCTCAACATCTCAGTTCTACTCTTAAGTAGCCTGTAGATGCAGGTAAGAGCTGTAATTCTCATTTCTCAGTACTGTTGCAGATAAAATTGCACATTGTTAAAAACACTTGTACCCACAACCTGAATGATCTCAAACCAGTAGTTTTCTCATTTCATATCTTGGCCTCTTGATGTTTATTGTTTCTAATGACTAGAGAGCTTGCAGTCAATAGGCTGGCTTTGATTTATGCTACTTGAGTCTGGGCTTGTAGAGTTGGCAGTTTTCTGATGCAAGCTGCTAAAAATAGGTGCTAGTTCTAGGAGAGTATTTTTGTCCTGAGCGTGTGTGAGTGTAGCACCTGTTCCCCTGGGCACAACTTGTAGACAGGAGCCTTAGGAAGCTCATGAATTTGCTCTTTTAACTTTGGAATTATTTCCTAAATGCCGAGTGTGTCGATCATCTTGCAGCTATAATCCCACAGTATTCAAAGCTAAGTGCTGTAGGAGAAGCATTATTATTAGCAGCACTACGTAGCATCCCCCAGACTGCCACCACCGGCCAGTCCTACAGCTGCAGTACTAGTTCATGCATTTGCTCCCTCCATCCCATTTCCTACTGCTGCTGTTTACTTAGCTGGAGTAGAACATTTTGGGGAATCTAGTGAGGATGTTTGCCTCGCTAATGTTACTGAGAGTGGGGCATGGCTAGACTGCCGTGACCTGCATGGAGAAGGTGGCAAAGACCAGATCCAGTATGAGTTTTTCCCATTGGCTTGACATGCTCTGATCAGCAGAGGAAAAAGACAGAACTGCGTCCTGGGGGTTGGAGGCTTGCTGGAAAAGCTTGCCGATTCTAAGTATCCAATCACTTCAGTCAGAACAGCCTAGAAATGACAGCAGGTTGTCAGATCACTTTAGGAATTGCTAAAAACATGAAATGGGCTTGGAAGACCTCAGACGAGCCTCGTAACTAATTCAGTGTAAGGGGCACAGACACCTTATTGGTCCTGGTCACTTTGTTGTCCCTGAGACACCCAGCACCCACAGATGAAAGGTGGAGCGGTTTACTTTGCATGGTTGGTACAGATTTCAGTCCATAGTCAGCTGGCTTCAAGGGCATGGAAGAGAAGGTTTGCTTGTGGCATGGCATTGGCAGACAAGAAGCAGAGAGAGAGGGATCAAGGGAGACACAATATGCCATTGCAGGCCATGCTTCAGTGACCCCCCCCCCCATCCCACTGCCACCCAATCAGGCTTTACCTCCCAATGCTGCCCTTAGCTATAAACATGTCAGCGCACTGATCTACTGATGGGTACTATGCACCTGTGATCCAGTCACCTCCCCAAGCCCCACCTGTAAGCACATGGGGCTTTAAAGGTACATCTACATAAAAGGCGTAACATCCTGCCCCTGGCCTCCAAAAAAGTTCATGCCCATCCCTTTATGCAGAATGTATTTAGTCCATCTCTGAGAGTTGCTAGAGTCCTAACAATTTTAGCATTGCTGAAAAACCCAAATCAAAAGTCTCCTCAGATTTAAGGCAAATGTAGCTGTGAGCACCTGTAAAAATGAAAAAGTCAAACACTTCCAACATACAGTGGCACAGGATAAACAGTCCCATTGCAAAAGGGAAAATAGAGGGCTAGAAAGCAGTGGAACAAAAGTAAGCCCCAAACCCAGCAGGGCACACATTAAGTCCTGTAGCTCCATGACCAGCACCCGGGGTAATCTGTAGGGAGATGTGAACTCCAAAGGGCCTGGGTGGCCCCTCCCAGTGGCTGCCAGTCCTTAGAGCCCTCATGGCTTCTCTTGGTCTGGCTTTGCTCACTGCTCGCACCTTTCCTCAGATGATCCACATTCCTGGCTTCTCCAGCCTTCTGGGGTCTGCACTACACTTTTGGCTTCATACGGCTTCACATACCGCCCTCTGGGGCACACTGTCTGGCCTCCCAAGCCTTCTGAAATCTGGGTTGAAGCCTCCCTGACTCCATAACTTTTAGATTTTGTATGGGCCCGAAAACAGCACCACATGCATAATGCCAAGGTCTGCTGCTAGCTGGGGTACTAGCTGAGCTCCTTTGCATCTTGGCTGCTGGAAGTAGAGGCTTCTTGAGTGCCTGGATGGCTGAGCACAGTAAACTGAACCCCAGGACTCAATTTCCATTCCATAGGCTGATGCCATTCTGGACCATGGTGCTCTGGGCTGTTCTCAAAGCAAAGTCTTACCTTTGCAATTCTGAGCCTACAAAGAGTGGAGACTTCTCCCCTCATTCCCTCAAGGTATTTTTCTGTTCTATTCCAAAGTACCTAAAAGTACTTAAGGGCTTTTGTTCTCCCCTTCCCACCTCTCCCCTCCCCAGGGTAGTTGCAGGCCCCAACTTTATTGGACTTTCCTTTCTGGCCAAACTCAAAACTTTTTAAATCTTAACGTTGGACTATTTGGTCTTGATTCACAATGTACAGCTGGCTAGAAGTTCTTGAGGATACTCAAACTACAGCCTGAATGTTTGGCTGTTTTGAAATTTCCTCCACCAGATTCGTTCACCACCCTAAATCTCAGCCTTCCTTGAAGTCTCAGGATTTCAGCACAATGCAGAGAAATTTTCAGCCAGAGTATAACACACACGGCCTGGAGTGCAACTATGAATGGAGTCCTTCCTGACCAAAAGCAGCATTGCAGTCAACATTTTGGGCTTCTGAGCTCTGACCAGAGTCTCCCATCTAGCTCAGCTCACAGCATTCTAGGGCTGCTTCTCCAAACTTGGCTAAATTCTCTCAAGAAGTTCCAAAGGTTTCCGAACCATATGTTGAGGTAGCATCACAGCACTGACCACATATCTCCTGCACCAAAGTCTGTCTTGGTTACTTTCTCATCACTGAGACACAATACCCAACACATGAAAATTAAAGGAGAGATTTAGTTTAGCTCATGGTTTGTAGAGGTTTCAGTCCATAGTCAGCTGGCTCCAAGGCAGGGTAGTATGACAGAGGCTCACTTAGGGCATTCCAGGCAAGAAGCAGAGAGGGATCATGGGAGATACAGCACACTATTCCTGGCCATGCCCCCAATGACCCACCACCACCCAGTCAGCTTCACCTCCCAATACCACATTTAGCTGTGAACACACCAGTGAACTGGTCCACTGATAAGTAGTATACATCCATAATCCGGTCACCTCCCAAAAGCCTCACCTACGAGCACATGATGCTTTAGGGCTATAATCCATAACAATGTTCACATTTAAGAAGCAGTAGGAGGAAAGTTTTTGATGGTCTGAGATGAAGTGTGATTGGAAGAAAGATGAGCTAAGAACTTGCACACAACCTGTTTAAGCAGTGCCAGGTCATGTGAGGATAATGTGTGCTAACATACTTTCACCACAGGGTAGAGAGCCATGTTCACCCTAAAATGTCTTGGCACAGCCTTGGCATAGACTTGGAGAGAGCAATGAAGATGTTCTGTCTACTTCCACTACTTGATTCCCTCAGACTCTGAAAAAAGAAGTGATGAAATAAGAGATGCTGGAATATTCTATGATGGGGTTAAAAGTGCTGAAGAGACTGCTGGTATTCCACATGGAAACAGTCACTGTTCACAGATCCTTACTAGTGGCTTTACTTCCCCTGTGGCAGGTTGAGATCTGAATTCTGAGGGAAAGTTAGCTACAGGGAGTGAATGTTGAACCCATACTTTCTGTAAGCACTTAACAGGGATGAGCACACTTGGGTGACCAGATGCTGCTGCGTTCCCGGGTTATTGCCTTTCTTGGAAGGTGTTATTTAACTTGGGGTGACAACCCGACAGAAGAGGTCCTTTGACATGCAGGCTAAAGGCAAGAAAAATGTGAGTACCACAGAAAAAACAAACCAACAACCTGCCCCCTCGCTAATCTTGACAGTCCGCAGTTTGGTAGCTTCCCACAAAAGGATACCAGGCTGGAAGTTACCCACTGCTGCCTCTGCGGCCACTGAGCTGCCTCCTATTGGATTCCAGGGCTGGATTCCATGCGCAGTCCAGTGTTTGCATGGGTATTTCTCAGAGCCACTGCATAGCAAGTATGTGAAGAGGAGTCAGGCAGGTCACATTAGGAACGAGCAGCTGAGAAGCAGAGAGGGTCTAATAGTGTACCGCTCAGAAAACATAGCCACAAGGGACATTTTCAGTGTCAAAACACAACTGCATACACGGGTCCAGAGAATCCAGGCGGCCGAGAATCCCAGGCGATTCTGTTCCCCTAGAGCGAGCGGGCCGTGCCAGGAATTTATGCTTATGCTTTCTGTCCTAGCTGGCCTTTGCTGCTTCAAACCAAGGTGGAGGCTTTGGTGCTTGGCAGCTGCTGTTGGGAGAAAGGAAGAGGTGCGAGCCCTCGGGTGAGGGAGCCCCGCCGGCAGGGGGCGCAGAGGTGCCTTTTGACCAAGTGGCGGGGTGGAGAAGGGGGGCGGTTAAATTAAATTCACAGCGAACAAGATCCGGAGCAGGGAATTAAAGGATCAGAGCGGGGCGAGCTGCTCGCGGTGGGGATGGGAAGCAGTGAAGATGCCGGGGATAAAGGAGAAACGGGAGTTTTTGTGCTGTGCACCTTCCCGCAGCCTCCCCTCCTCCCCGGCCAGTGTCAGGCCTGCAGGGTGAGGAGCAGGACTGGTTGCCTCAGTTTCCCGCTCAGCTCTTGGGCGGGGGCCCATCTTCCCAGCTCGCGGTTCGGGTCTGGGTTTCCGGGGGTTTGTGAAAACCCGCAGCGAGCCGCTGTTCCCCCACGTGGCCGCCTCGGTGACCCGGGCGCTGGGGCTGTGGACCGGCTTCCTCCGCCGCTGCGCTCCCACACTGCGGCCCTGGCGCCCTGGGAAGGCTCGGCTCCCTTGTCCTTCTAGACGTGCCCTTGTTACCCACAGACGCAGATCCCCCAAGGAGAGTTTTGCCGTGTCCGGGGTGCGGGTGGCTCCGGGCTTCCGCGGCTCCCCAAACGCCCGTCCTCGTGGGGCTCCCCTCCCGTCGGGGGTGTGTGAAGAGGGCTCAGGACCCTCCTCTCCCCTGTCTGCCCCGGGCCGGTCCAGGGCACCTGGCTTCTCCACCCTCAGCCTGCAGGCGGCCCGGGCAGCGGGAGCGGGGGTCCGGGCTGCTGGCGCTGCGGGACCGCGGCCCCACCCCGCCCAGCCCGCGGCGTCCCGCTCGCCCAGCCCGCCGGCGCTCGGCCTCCCGCCCCCGCGCACGGCCCGCCCCCTGCGGCCGGTCCCCACCCCGCCACCGCGCCCGGCCGCCACTGGGCTGGAGCCGCCCTTGCTGACCGTCGCCGGCCGCCTCCCGCGCACCAGCCGACTGCGCGCAGCCTCCGCACCTGCCGGACGGTGAGGCCCGGAGCTGCAGCCCCTGACTCCGCTCCGACCTGCGAGGGTCATGACTTCCCTGCCCGCACCCCCTGCCGCCCACTGGCCGCTGCTTTTGTTCCTGGGGCTCAGTGTTCTCGGTGAGTCAAAGCCGGGACCTAGAGGGGACCCATCGGGATGCAGGATGGGTCAGTGTGGCTCGAGGGGACTCTGGGCACTGAAGAGAAGCTGGTTTGGACGCGACTGCTGCTTCACGGTGTCGCAGCCCGCCTCTCTCCTGGGCATCACTGGCTGGGGCTCATTTGTCTTTCACTGTAGCTGGGACAGCTGCTATTCTGCGGGAGTAAGGGCATCTCCAGGCAAGACCCGTCCCCCTCCATTCCTTTCCTCCACTTCCTAGGGCATCTCCAGGCAGACCTGGCCACCTCTGGTGAAAGTTACAGGAATCATCCCTCCCCTCCTCCCCGACCCTCGGCAGAGCTGGATGAGCTGGGGCGATAGATGAGACACTGACTAAAGAGCTTAAGGACTTAACTCCAGTCCCGTCTGTGCCCTGACCCCACACAGCTTGATGCCAAGATCCCAGGAGAATGCCTTGGCCCTCGGGCTTGACACACGGCTGCGCGTCAGTTCCCCAGCCCAGTTCCTCCCTCTTGCCCCCTCCTGCTTCCTGCCCTGGAAATAATGGGAGGTGTCCCCAAAGCATGACCGGGAGGTCGTTTGGACACAGGAAATGGGGGAAGGGTTCAAAGGCTGAGAGGAACAGAGTTGTGATACCCCCTGCTTCCAGGTCCACCACCTCTTTGATTCCCTGACTCAGAGGGACAAGGGAAATGGGGAAGAGGAGACAGACCAGAAAGGAACCTCTCAGAGCAAGTGCTTGATGAACGTTGAAAGCCTCAGAGGGCGCCTCACTCCGGGGAGTTGAGGTGGCCGGGTACTAAGTCTGGAGAGAAAAGGACCCCCATAAGAACAAAGCCCATTATACTATTCATTCGCCATCTTCCGGCTGTTCTGCTGTTCCCTTTCAGGCATCCCAATCTAGGTTTGGGGACCTCAGCTTTAACTCATTTTTTTCTCAGCTTGGAGAAAGATAGGTTAAGTGTGGGCAGGAAGGAGGATATACAGAGTTAAATTCAGCCAAAATGGTGGCATCCACCAGTTCCTGTCCATGGCTGCTCTGACCTGGTCTGGGCACCAGTGGTGCTGGGTGTGAAGGACTAGGATTCTCCAATGGGTCTCGTGAGCAGCCCCCAGCCACACCAGAGCCAGGACAGCTTGCTGCTATCTAGATTTGACAGACCCCAACCGGGACCCATCAGCCTTTCACCTCTGCTTTCCTAACTTCAACCCCCCAGCTGCTTTCCCTTGTGCAGTCCACCCCAAGTCCCCCATCCCTCTCCCTGATGGTGGGTCTCCACGCTAGGAGAAAAGTCCATGCCTGTTGTCTGGGCGTCACCTGCAGCTCCTCTGCAACCCGGGCTCCAAGCCTCAGCTTGTACACTGAGGCTCCAGACTTACTGTTCCCACCGGCTGCCCTGGAGGTTACCCAGCTGCTGTCCTGCCCGGAGCTGGAGTGTTAAATACCCCCACGAGGCGCAGGCACCCGGCTCTGCGAGGCCGCCATGCTGGTCCTGACTCCTCAAGGCCCTCCTGCTCTGCCCAGGCTGCATAGCCTCATGCCCCTGGGGCGTGAGAAGCCTGCAGGGGGAGTTTCTCAGAGAAGAGGGAGACTAAAAATAGTAGCCCTGGGGAGCAGGCCCTTTTCAGGCCTTCCCTGTTCCTCACAATGGTTCCCTGAGCCAGAATGGTCGCTCTCTTGGGCTCTTGTGTCCTTCACTGGGACCCACTCCTCTCCTAGTGGCACCCAAGACGCTGGGTGGGAAAAGGGGCGTCCAGTTGGAACGTGGTCCTCTGTCCAGCAGACAGCCAGGAGCGAGGGTGGGGCAGCCTCTGGCTCTCAGTTCTCTGACAGAGAGTGCAGGACCGACCCGGAGCACTTGCCGAGACCCGGGTGTACCTCACTGTGCGTTTAAACCACCTCCCCGCTACGCTTTGCAAAGTGCAATCATAAATGGGGACCTGGAGTCAGTCCCCGAGGCTTCCCTGGAGGAGGCAGGTGGTTTCCCGCCCAGAACCGTTTCTGACTTCAGAGTGAGCTGCCCGGAGCCCGGAGCCCCGGGAAGCGCAGCCGCAGCCCGAGGGCTCCTGGTGTGACCCGCTTTAGCGGATTGGCCACTGGCTGGGTCCCCAGGGGGCGTCGAGCTCCTTGAGGGCGGGTTGTTTTTGGCTGTGGGGCCTCCGGTCTAGCGGCCCCCCTTTCATTGTCTTCTGCCTTATCAGCGGGCACAAGTTTCCTGCCAGGAAGTGAGAGGGGGTGCTTCGACGTGTAAGGAACAGGGCGGGGGTTCTGCAGAAACTCGAAGCAGCAGCGGGAAAGCGGTGGGGGTGGCACGCATCCTGGCCGCGCTCCGGGCCTCCGAGGCCCTCAGTGCGGCTCTGCGCGGCAGAGTCCACGGCTGTGGCCTGGCCTCTCACCTGCAGGACCGCGGAAATTTGGGGTCCAGGACGAGGGTCGCCGGCTTCTTGAGACTCGGCCGGGTGCAGGACCCAAGTGTCTCCCCAAGGGGCTTACACGTGGCCGCTCCATTTCCTCTCTGAAGGGCACAAATCGAGCGTCCCAAGCGTTAACCACACAACCAACACCTGAGTCCATCCCCAGGGGGCCGCGCATCCACAGAGGAAGCCTTGTTCTGGTCATAAGATTGGCGCTGGGAGAGGGCGGGCGGGGATACAGCTCAGTGGCACAAGTGCCTGCCTGGCAAGTGCAAGGTTGTGATCCCTGGTGCCTTTCCGCTCCCCCTGCCCGTAAAAAAGACTGGCGTTTGCCTCACCTGTAATTCCCTGCGCCCCGATAGGACCCAGCCAGATCACCCGGACCCCTAGGAAGTCCGGAGCACATAGTCAGCGCCAGCCTTGCTCACTGGACAACCTCTGGCCTCAGCAAAACCTGCTGCTCAGAAGAGCCGCAGAGTTAAAAAGTAACCCGGTTTCCCAGCCCCTCTGCCCATGCAGCTGGGAACTCCCGAGCAAGGTGCTCCTGGGGTTCCTACCACTGCCACCGGTGCCCTTGCTTCTTGCACAAGGAAAGTAGGGGAGTACGTGTGCAACGTGGGGTGTGTATCAATAGTAGATCTGCCCTTTGTCCTGTTCTCTAAGCCCTCCTGGATGGAATCTGCCCCCTGTTCTGGCTGCTCAGAATGTATGCTTCTGGATGCGAATAAATACCCAGAAGTTTGTTCCTCAGCCCCACTTGAAACCCATGAGCGGGCGATGGGAAGCAGGACTGTGGGTCAGCAGCCCCTGGGCACCCTCGATGCCGCCAGTATCTGGGCCGCCCTTCGTGCTCCCCTCTCCTGGCACCCTGCCGGGAGCTCACGCCTCGCTCTGTCTCCAGCTGTCCTCTCCGGGGCCCAGGTGAAGGTGCACATGCCTGCTGGCCTTACCAAACTGCAGGCGGTAGAGGGAAGAGATGTAGTGCTCCCGGCCTGGTACACCCTGGAAGGAGAGAAGCCTTCGGGCCGGCCGTGGGAAGTGCCCCTCCTGATGTGGTTCCTGGAACAAAAAGGGAAGAAGGGTCTAAAGCAGGTAAGGGGAGGGGGAGAGTATCCCGGGTAGTGGTGGGCACGGAGCGGACCTGGGATGTAGGGAGGACCTGGCAAGAGTGGGCGGGCCTGCTGGAGAGTGCGGGCACCAAGCAGGAATTTAGGGGAACAGCAGGTGTCCTCACAGTATCAGTGTCAGCCTTCTCCCAAAGACTTCTCTTTCCCCCAATTTTCCCCAGAAATCTAGCACACAAAACAGTGCTAAAAGAGCTGGGGTGGAGGCTGGAGTTTAGCTCAGGGCACAAGCACCTGCCTGGCAAACGTGAGGTTGTGAGTTTGATCCCTGGTTCCAAAAAGAAAAGAAAAGAGCTGGGGTGATGGTGCCTCCCTGTGGTCCCAACACTCCGTGAGGCTGAGCCTAAAGCAGGTTCAAGCCCAGCCTGGGGACTTAGCAAGACCCTGTCTCAAAATAAAAGATAAAAACAGGACTGGGAATGCAGCTTAGCACGAAAGCCATGGGTTCAATTTCCCAATGTGCGTGAAGGAGGCAAAAAACAAAAAACTCTTAAAAGCAAAAGACGCTGAGATGACCGTGGTGGAGCAGGGGCTGGGGAACTGAGGAGTGGGGGAGACAGCCAGACATGACTTTCAAAAGCGGGGTGTGTTTCTTTGCTCATGTCCTCTGTGCTCGCTTTGGCTACAGTGAAGTACAGGCTACTTTCAGGAAAGGTCATCACCTGTCACCTTGCCCCTTTGCACCCAGAGAGGGGGAGGGCCTTTCCACCCACATCTCAGGCCGCTTCCCAGTCCTGAGGGAGACTCCAGGCTGGGTCGCCCAGACACCATGGAGCAGTTTTCAGAACCCCTCACTTGCACAGATTCCTTCCAATGTCCTGCATTCAATAAAGTCATTTGCTCCTTTTTAAAGGAGGTGTCTATCTTCCTTTTGTTAAAGAGGCCCCTTCCAGTTGTATAAATCTCAAACTCTACAAAACCCAGATCTAGTCTGCAATTTTACATTCTTTACTTCCTCCTGTTTTCTATTATGCACCCTTCTAAATAACCCCAGTGGGAAGTAAGTGACATCCTTAGGGGAACAATACCTTGGCACAGCGGGGGTAGCTGGGGAGAGGGGTGAACCCTGAGGGTCACAGGAAGAAGGCCAGCTCTGGAGAGGGAGACAGGCTGAGCTGTGGATACAGGACATCAGTGGAGTGACAAGGTGTCCTGACCCCACCAGGTGTTGGCCTACATCAACGGGTCTGTGTCAGGCAACCCCGGAGTATCCCTGGTCTACTCCATGCCCTCTCGGAATGTGTCCCTGAGGCTGCAGGGCCTCCAGGAAAAGGACTCTGGCTCCTACAGCTGCTCTGTCAATGTGCAACACAGGGGCCATGACAGCAAAACTGTGGAACTCAGCGTGCTGGGTGAGTGAGAACTGCACACTGCCAGGCCCCACCC